>PVJX010021565.1:0-31704 GCA_004027295.1 Dolichotis patagonum | reverse complement strand
ATTAGGGAAGCCAAGAATGGCTGTCATAGTGTCTCTCATTCTCCTCAGAACAGCTGTCCATACCTTAATGTGTGTTGAACTTAAACAAGGCAAAGCAAGCTAAGATCACTTTGAACAAAAAGTGATAGTTTTGCTGGACTTCACATCATGACATTATGGAGTCAGCACTGGGTATTGTAGTGTCTCTTTTTCTTCAAAGCAGTTGTTCATTTCAACATGTGTTATATAGTTGGTTCTCGTAAACTGTTTATAAGCTCTGCACATGCATGAGTCTCTACATGTATATCCATCATTACTGTATTAGCAGGAAAAACAAAACAAAGCAAGATAAAACAAAACAATTCCTAGAAAAACATGAGGCAGAAAAGTCACATAAAACCACAATACAAGGTGATCTACAACGGTTACCATGGTGTCTCAGGAGTATATAACAACATTAATAAAAACGAAGCATTAGAGATATTATAAGACTTCAAAAGCAAGTAATAATCAAACCAGAGTGGGTATCTTAGTGAATCTTGTCATCTTCAGTGTAGTTGCCTATACTCTTAGACTTGATCACAACAGATTTAAATAAAATCAGACAAAACAAAGTAGCAATCTAACAAACCAGATTCAAATAAGATCAGCCATAATAAGACAGTATAAGTTATAAAGGGCGTCAGATTAAGTTGATAGGAAAATTAGGGATGATTACCATAATATGTCCTCTTATTTTTGGGATAGCTGACCATGTCCTCAAGTCTAGCATAAGTAGACAACTGGAACAGCACATAATCCATCCAAGCAGAGTGGTGAGAATAATGTAAATTTTAAATCTTGGTACCCCATTAACAATATCCTCTGCCTCTCTTTTTTAGACAATTCCTCCCCTTTCACTCCCATGGGGTGCACTGCTTGTTTTGGGTCCCACTGCCTCCCTATATAGAGCAGCTCAATGGACCCTATCTCCTTATCTACTCTGCCTGTGTTTCTCTCTGTTAATATTTCAAGGCCATCTATACTAGAGATTACAGCCAATCTTCTCTTCCTCATTTCTGCTATTCTGTTTTACTGCCATTGATAGTCTATTTTTCTCTTCCACTTCACTGTCTGCCTCGTTCACTGAGGCATCTCTGCCACTGTTCCTGAAATGCTCGTATTCTTGTTCTCTCTCCCTAAAATGTCCTTCAGTATTTTTTTTGTAGGGTTGGACTGGTGGTCACAAATTCTCGTAGTTCCTCTTTGTCATGGAAGCATCTTTTTTCTCCATTAATTTCTAGAGAGAGTTTTGCAGGATACATCAATCTGGGCTGGAGATTGTTCTCCTTCAGTGCCTGAATTACTTTACTCCAAGCTCTTCTTGACCTGATGGTCTATGTCGAGAAGTCTGCCATGATTTTGATGGGTTTTCCTTTATAGGTGATCTGTTTCTTTTCTCTGATGGCTTTTAATATTCTGTTCTTATATTGAATTTCTGGGATCTTGATTATTATGTGTCTGCGTGTAGCTCTGTTTGGGTTGTAGGTGGCTGGAGTTCTGTATGCTTCATACCTCTGCATATCATTTCTTTTTTCTATGCTTGGGAAATTTTCTTTAATAATTTCTGTGAATAGCCTTTGTAATTCCTCTGATTTGATTCCTGCTTCATTCACATACTTTATTCTTAAGTTATAGATCCTCTTGTCGTCTTCCAGTCTTTGTGTCTTTACTGCCTGCTTCCTTATTATTTAGAGATCTTCCCTTTCATGACCCCACATTGCAAGCCTGTGTTCAATTTTTGATAGTCTATCTTTGGTTTCTTTCAAGCAGTTTTGCCAGCTTTCTATGGAGTCTTTAGTTTCCTGGTAATCTCTTTGAATCTGTTTCATGAATTCTAGGTTTTTCCTGAATTCTTCATTAAATTTTTATCTCCATTTGTGTTCCTCCATTCTTCTGTCTGTGTCTTCTTGAGAGGTGCCCAGCCCTTCTTTTATTAATCTACTTATCTCTTGTTTAATTTGAATTAATATTTCAGTTTTGGTCCCGCTTACGAGGTCCTGAAGATATCTCTTTATGTCTGCTAATGCTGTGTTTGATGTTGCATTTTTGCTGCCCTCAATATCTTTTGTATTTACCTCTCCTGGATCAATGTTCTCAGAGTTGGGGGCTGGGGTTCTTATTTCTCCCTTTCGTCATGTTTTTGGTTCCTTCCATACAAGTGTACTGTGTAATTCCCAGACCCTTTTATTGTTGGTTAAGGCCCCTCTAGAGGGCGCAGGCTAGGAGCTTTAGCCCTCTTCAATAGGTTATCAGAGATTAGAGTTCACCCACGGGCAGTGTGCGCTAGCTCCTCCCTTCTGGGCCAGTCAACCTTTGCAGGCCTTCACTGCATCAGTGTGCACTGATCTCAGGGGCGCGGCCTAGTCCAAGCAGATTCCACTAATCCGATTGGCGAGGGGGGCAACCAGCTGAAGCCACTTCCTTATGGAGTTAGGGCTGTCCTGCCCAAATACAACATGTCGTCCAGTCGGTTTCCCCTTTCCCATGGGAGGGTCTTATTCCCATCACTCACTGTGTCCACGAGAACTGCTGGGCTCCCCAACCCCCGACTTCAGCGCGGCTACTGTGGGAATTCACGGTGCCTCTGGGTGGGTCGTGTGCAGGGCCGGTCTGGGCAAGCTGCAGGCAGGGGTGTTCAGCTCCGCACTCTGGCGGCTCAAGCCAGTTGCTTCGGCGCGGATTGCTTGTTCAGGTGGGGCAGGGATTCAGGTGGCTGGAGGAGGGCGCCGAGCTCGCTGATCTTATCTTCACTAATAGTAGCCCCAGGACCTCATATTCGAGCAGTCTTTTGCGCTTTAGTTTCTTTGTGGGTTGTGAGAGTCTATCTCTCTCTGTTTGGGTCTCTCCAGGGTGTTTTATTCTGGCATTTGAGCTGTCTCTCTCAGAGAGGGTCTCTCTCCTGCTACCTACCAGTCCACCATCTATTTCATATCCACCGGGGGAATCTTGATCCTCTTTATTTCCACATTCCTGTCCTCTCAGTCTCAGATACAATTTACAAAACTATCTCCTATCCTAAAGAAATGAGAAGTTTGTTTATCAACCCAGTAAGTGTCAATCAATAAACCTAGATGGTCTAAATGTAGACCAACTCCCTTCCCGTTTTTTGTAGTTTTCCACTCCCCTGACTTGGTGGAACCCCTCAGTCCACCTCATTGGACCCTCATTTTCTCTTTTTTCTCTTTAAAATGCCCAGGTCCTATACGTAGTTGGAGCAGCGCTTTGACTTCTACTGAAGTCATTCTCTCCTCCCTTCCTATAGTAGTTCTGCTCAACAAAACATGTCTTTACCACGAGTGACTAGAGTCCAGCATTATTTTTCTTTAACCTCATTTAATACATGAGAACTTAACGATGACATCTTAGTATGCCTCCCTGGTTCCAGTGACTTGTTTTGCCTTCAGGGTACTATCTTCAGCCTAAGAAGTTTTTACGAGTTTCCAGGCATTTTAAAATCTATGGAGAACACAGAGCAAGTCTCCTTTTCTGAGAAGAATATTTTAAGATCTTCTTTTATACCAAGTGTCAGCTGGTCACTGAACAAGGTTTAGGGTGGTGTCCAAAGGAGAAAAGAAGAACCTTGACTCATGGCATCCATGGGGCAGGTTGCAGTTTCATTAACTTCTGTCACAGAAGAACTTTTGGGATGCATCAGTAAAAAGCCCAAAGCATTTACTAGGCAGAATTTAAAGTACACACTCACAGGAAATAGTGTAGGCTTTCCAGAGAGAGGTTCACTATAGTCTGGAGCTCGGCTGATTTATGTGTCTTTGGTAGTGGAATTTGTAAATCTACAGAAAACTTGGAGTTGGTTTACAGGAAAAAATCAATACCCCACTCATTGAGAAAGGCATGATGGATCTGGAATAAAAGAGCATAATTTTAGAACTGTAAATATATGCTATAATTGTATAGAGTACGACTAGAGACAGCCTTGAATAACTTTGTATCCTGAGGGTGCAGTCTCCTTAAGGGTGTAATTTTAAAATTATGATTGTCCTTATTTCCTTTACATCTATCTTTAGTCCTTCTGTCCTACCTCAGACTCATTGTTTGTCTCAAGAGTGAACAAATCCGTCAAGAATTAGCTCATCTAGTAGAAAAAACAGCTCCGTGAAACTAGATTTTTTTCTGTTGTTGTTGAGGAAGGAGAAGAAATTAAAGAAAATATTCCTGCATTTGGTTTGAAATGTCAGGATTTGCTTGCTGAATGCGACATGGAAGGACTGAGAGGAAACTTCTGACAGAAGAAAATTGGAAGGGCTGAGATGCCAAAAAGAGTAGTAGACAGCAGATTAGTGGTTGCCTAGCGCTGGGAGGGAGAGATAGGGAGATGGAGGCGGGGAAGACTGCTAAAGGCACAGCGTTTCTTCCGGGGTGATGAAAATGTTTTAAAATTGATTGTGATGATGGTTGCACAACTATGAATATATTAAAATATTTTGAATTCTACATTTTGCATGGTAGTTTCCTATGAGTTATAGCTCAGTAAAGCTGATATCAATTTTTTAAAAAGAACGTTGGGTGAAAAACTTTATAAAATATGTAGAAATCTGAAGAATTATGTAAAATAATAGCAATACTGTCTAATTTGGGAGAGTTTAGAAAAGCAGTATAGAATGAAAATCCTGACTAAGACAGTCGGTAATTTGGGCCAACCTAGATAACACACCCAAACCAGGATTTGACTGTCATCCGTATGATAGAAGTAAAATAGGTTTTGTGTTCCTCACATCCTCACTGTGAAAGACCAGTAAAATGTTTAAAACTAAAGTTTCTAAAACTGCAAACTGCTGCATAATGGAGGTAGCATTATGAAAATTATGTTTTTATGATGCTTAAGTGGGCAATGAAATATCTTTCACATTTTTAGGAGATTGTGGTTATACTAATTTGCTTAATTTTCTGGATTTAACTTGATAATTTGAACACAGTATGTTCATGATACATGCAGTCAGCTAGCTAGGTATTTTAATTCTTCACTTACAGTGTTTAATGATTAAATCAGCATTCACCTTACTCATTACAAAAGCTTAATATGAAGGACATTAAAAGAGAAAAAAGGTGACTGCAAAGAGGATAGTAAAAACTACAATTGAACGTAATGGTCTTGGCACTATAATTTCATCATAATTTATCCTAAATACTATGTTTGCTGTTATTATTTTATGGTGCATTTTTATTGTAAAACTTTAAAGCCATTATCTGTTAACATCATTCATCATAATTTATCCTAAATACTACATTTGCTCTTATTATTTTATTGTGCATTTTTATTGTCAAACTTTATAGCCATTATCTGTTAACATTCTGCAAGAATATGTGCTAAAAGACAATCTAAACAGTGTGTTACGATGATAAGCTATAACCTACAGATTGAATATAGCACTGTCTCCTAGGCTTGTGCTGACCACAATTAATGGGAGAGATAGCTGTTCCCTGTTATACTCAAAATTTCAGAGTTCTCTAATATCCAGAAAGCATTATAATACTTAGGATTAGGACTTACTGCTCCCATTTCAACATAGGTAAAACTGACCTTCTGGGTGTTCAACAACCAAGGCTTGGTGATCAAAGCTGGAAAAGATAAAAAGAGAGAGTGTCAGTATTTTGGCCCTTGCCCTTAAAGATCAGCCAGGCTCCAGGGAATGAAAGAACCTTCAGACAAGACCATAGAGCACTGATGAGTTACCCAACATTTGGGGAGCTGTTGGACCTCAGAAGACAGGAGTCTATCAGTGTATTTTGTAAAAAGAAGCATCACTAAAGAGAAGGATATGCCCATGCTTTCAAGGAAAGCCATGTGGCCAAGCAAGAATGTGGGTCCTTCCTGGTAAATGATACAGCTGGTCGATGGAAAAATTAGAGAAACTATGAGATGCCTCACATGGTCCCAAAATTGACTGCTAAGAAACTTTAACTGACCTTGACAAACATATGTAGAAAGATTAATTTTTATTATCCCTTGTCTTCCTTTGACTTGGTCTAAACACCTAGTAGAAAAGTGTCGCCAAAAAGGGAGTAATGAATAGTAATGTAAAAACAGAAAACTAAACTGTATATAAAAAGGGCTTTAAAGTACTCCATCAGCTACTACCAGCAGTGTCTAGTAACACCTGTAACATTTTAGCCTACAGTTATGAGAGATCATCATGCCCAGTCCCAGTAGCATTTCCAAAAAATGTTTCCGTCAACCTCTCTTGGTCAGGTGGTACTGTGTTGTTTTAGTGTACTTTTGTGTGCCCCACAGGAAAATGTGGCTTCTTGCATGGTGTGTAGAGGACAAAAATGACAGTGTAAAAATTCTAACTACGAAGTTGTCTTATGTTTGTGGTGTGGGTGGCTTTCTATTCTCTCCCTCAGATTCTACGTGTTATATTATGTGGAACTGGTCATTACAAAGGCGTCCAGGTCTATAGAAAGAGGCCAGATCCAGAACCTGTGCCCTATGGTAAAAATGTTAATGACTCAATAGTCAAAAGACATGGATATCTTTATATAGTATATTCATTGACCACTTTCAAAATACGAAGACATTGGATATCTTTGACAAAATAATGAAAAGTCCACATGCTCTTAAACTCTACCTCCAGAAAAATAAAGCTTCATTTTGAAGCTAAAAATGCTTATGCTGAATTTTAGCTGATTTTGTCTGACGTCTACAATGTTTTGGAGCCACTGTTCACGGAGTATTCGTTTAATGTTTGGCTCCCTCGTGTTTAATGTGCTTATAAAATGAAACTCAAGCATCAGTGACTTGCTAATGTCCTTGTCCTGTTTTCCAGAGGATCCTTCAGAGTGAGATTTCTAGTCTCTGCTAGGCAGGTCAGGACCCTCCCTCAGCCTGTGGCAGCCACCAGGAGACAGACCTTCAGCTCTTTCATGTCCCTTGAGTAGAAAGGATCAAAGTCTCGGGGGTGGGAAGGGATGGAGTAGAAAGGAGTAGAAACAATGAAGATAAAGGAGATAGGAAATTCATATTTTTTAAAAAATGTGTCGTTAAGAGGACCACAACTTCCAAGAGGACACAATCAAGGTCACTAAGGTTATCCGTATCTCCTTTATAGGCTTATTGATGCTTTTTCTTTCTTCCAGGCCCAACACACCCCAAATGAAAACTGACCTTAAGAAATACTCTACACCGGGCCCTGCCTTTGTGCTGTAAAATAAGCCATCATCTCACCGGTGAAATGTGCCATTCCTTCCACTTGTGGTCAAGGTCTCCTTTTCTCCTTCAGATTAAGTCCAGTCTTTCTGTGGGTTCACAAAGTCCACAGACTCCCACCCCCAACACACAAGTACCCCAGCTCCAGCCCACCACGTGCCTCTCTTGAGGGCTTGCACTTCATTTCTGTGGGTATGGACTTGCACAGTTCTGCCTAATAAATCTCTACGTGCCTCTTTTAAGAAAATACATCACGCGTCTGTGTCATTAGAAAAACATTTTCATATATGTCGTTTCTTGGGCCCTCACTACAACAAATTTTAAAAACTTGTAAGATAGGCAATCAGATTAAAAGTTGGCTTCTTTCTGGTGGTGAATACTATACTTGATTTTAAAATACGTACCTACATTATTAGTGAGTGTGACAGGCAGAGTTCTTACTGCTATAAACCTGACTCACACTGTGCAGAACAGAGGGAGGAAATTCCGCCCTTGGCCTCCTTAACGTCAGGAGCCTGCATCACTGCAATGACCATGTGGCTCAGTGTTACTTACTTATCCGTATAATTATTTTTTCTGTACCCAAACTTTCCTATATAATTGCAAGATTAAGGAAGGAAAGATTGTCTTCTGAATTCACCAGCAGGAAGAATTTCTCAGCTCCAACAACAACTTAATGAAGTGAAACAAACACTGAACATGGATGGGAAACACCCTTCCACCCACTCGTTATACATGCCAGTGAGATACTGAGATGAAGGGTAGTTGGGATTCCAGGGCAAAACAAAATGCAGTGCCATCTCCATCCTTAAGATGTCCCTCTACTAAGTGAGAGCCCTGAATGGAAGAATTAAGGCTCCTTTAAATTGTGTAATTACAAATGCAAAATGAATATCTTGCCGCCAGAGCCAGCAGGGTGCTCCAGCTGAGACAGTAATGAGGGCTGTGATCAATAATGCAAGTCCTATGTCAAAAGCTGAATGAGAGGGAAGAGATGGAGAACCATTCACAATCTGGAATTCGCTCAGAGCCATTTCTGCAATAACTACCAGGAGGATAAAGCACAGAACCCAGTCCTAAACTCAGCAGCTCTTTGTAGCTGATCAACCTTTTCCTTTGTCATTTCCAGCCTTGATCCTTCATGATTAACCAAAGAAACAAAGCGCTAAATAGCTCCTTCAGCCATTTGATAGAGCAATTATGAGCATCCTGACTGATACGTTTTCTGCTTAATCCACTAACGGTATCCATTTCCCTCTTAATCTCTACCCAGTCTCCACGTTGGGCTGGACCCGCACAGAACCCCACGTCCCGTGCCTGCTCTCGTGCTCCTCTGCATTTATTACTTTGTCATCAAAGCTCTTATGTTGTCATTATAATAGAAGAAAAGCAAATTCTTTATGACAGTTTTTCTCAGCTGCCCTTGGTTAATTTTTTCAAAATGTGCTTCCGATGGTCTCCCCATAGCAGGACCGATTGAACGTTCATCAGTAGAATCTTTCTCCAGGGCCAGTATCTCTTCAAAGAAATTTCATGTCTTAAGAGTGGATTGCTTTTCACAGTATTAAGCAGTACGGTGTGCCATAGAGATCTTTAAAGAGATCGAGATTAGTTAAAACTAGGCGATAATGTGATATTAAAATCGACCTCGGGCACTAATTTCCCCACTGCAGTTGTCTGTACTTCCTTATGTATCAGTCTCTCATAAGATTATACATTTAGTGCCAAACTGGAAGAATCACCTAGAATAAGAGGATTTACGCCTAGAAGGGATCGATGAACTCAGCCTTTCATTTCTTGGGTGAAAAAGGTCACAGGGTTAAATGACTGGCCCAAAGTCACACAGCAGGTGAGTAACATAGTTTGAGCTTCTTGTTCAGTTTACGTGTAAAGGAAGTGGAAAATCAGTTTAAGTTGTGGACTTAGCGTTCTCAGACTCTGTGGCCAGCTACTGTGTACCTGACAGTGTAGACACCATTCCCACTTCCATAGGAAAGATCCCAGACCTGAAGGAGAAGGGAGGAGAGTAGAATTCCCAGGGCTGTAAGAGGAAGTGCAGGATGTGTTCCTCTGCATGGAGTTAGGATAGTACCTATCCTTACAAACACCTGGAAAGGGAAGAGGTTGCTACCATGAAGAGCCACAGCCCCACACAAATAGTCTCTCCTCCCAAGGCCAGCAAGTCTGGCTGCAAAACTGTGTACGTGCAGAAACTTCTTTCCCGGAATTATTAAAAATCTCTAGACAGTGCCCACAAAGCATCAAACAGATCCCTATATGAATGCACAAGTCACCAACCCGTGTCCTGGCTCCGTGGTGACATCTGGCCTGAACATGTCCAGTAAAATCTTCACTTTGTGGAGAAGTTTAAAAGAGAGAATCTTGCAGAAGGAAGAGTAGTTCTGTTTGCAAAGTGCTTTGCTTGTAGCTGGCTGGGTAGGAGGTAAGGGCTAAGGAGGATGTGGACCTTACGGCCAGGAGGTAAATTTTTGTGCTTCAGCAAATCCTGCCCTTGCGATTCTGTCTCACTGCCTATGCGGGAAGATCCAGATTCTGTCATCAACAGAAAATGCTCTTTCCTTACACTTATCTTCCAAGTTGAACTTGAATGACAAAAAATACAAGAATAATGTGGCAGAATCTGTGTTGCCTGTTTTCCACATTATTTCTGATATTCACAGTGTCTGACATGTAATACATACTAGGTTAGTATTTGTTGATAACTGATAGCATGAGAAGTTAGTGTCAAATTTTGGAGCAGCTCTTCTGACTTCCAAAGCAAGACCTAAAATGCTCTTATAATAAGAAGCTTTGGTATATGATCCATCTTCCCAAGGCTGGAAAGTCTGCTGACTCTGTTTCTGATATTTTACATAGATTCTCATTAATAATATTAATTTTAATATTGCAGTTTAAGAAAATATCACCCTTTGAGAGAATGAAATCATTTTAGTATCATTTTGTGTACAAGCTAATTATAGATGTACTAAATACTTGTAAGGCTAAGATATTTAGCTATAGTTTTACTATCAGCATTACTTAAGAAGTACAGCTTTGTATGCTTTTTTTTTAATCCTTTACTTAGAGAGTGGAGTTAGTAGCCAAGTGCAGGAGGAAACTGGAGGGAGGAAGAAAACCTGGGAAGAAAAGAGGAAGCTAGATAAGTCAACAGACATAGAAAAGGATCGTAATCAAAATGAAATGGGCCTCTGTAAAAAAAAAAAACAGGAAAATAGAGAAAGAGGCTAGAAGGAGAAGGCAAAGGAAGGAGAGTTCATTCGCATTTTACACAAACACTTGGCACCATTCAGCACTTAGTGAGTGCTTAGTGGTGCCTAATTAATGGGTGTACAAAAAGTTAATGAGGCTTAATAGTGGTGTACTGGTAAATACGTGTTATGGCTTTTACCTAGGTGACCCCCCAAGGCCTCATGTGCTCATAGGTGGGGCTTTTGGGAGGTGGATGGATCATGAGCATGTCATAATTGATTTAGTCCACCAATTGGTTTAACCTAGGTCTGGGTGTGGATAATGGGAAGGCCCACTATAGGTGTGGGTTGCATCAACTAATAGGCTTGTAGCCTGGATGGAATATAAAGGGAAGATGGAAGACAGGCTGGCTGCCTTCTGTCTGTACTACCATGGACTGTTTCTTCTCTGTCATTTTCCTCTGCCTTGGAACCATAGACTGAAATTTCTACCAACTGTGAGCTAAAATAAAGCTAAAAGAAACCTTTCCTCCTTTAATTTGGGGGTATCAGGTATTTTGTCCCTGCAACAAGGAACTAATCAAGACAATACTTAACTAGATCTTGGTAAGGGAGAATGGTCTATAGTGTTTATTAGATTGCATTACCTAGATCCTCCCTCACTGGCCACTTCACCAAATGAATTGACAGGGTGTAAAATTTTAACCTACCAAAATGAATTCATTGGGTATGAAATGGGGAAAAGATATGTTGTATCTGCACCATACAGATGTAACAGTTAATAACCTCAAGAACATATGTAATAGTAAACTGTGGTAAGAAGAAATAATAAGCTTTTAATATTTATTGCCTTTTTTTAAATTTAATTGTACTTTTTTATATAATTTTTAAACATGATGAGTCAATTCTAGCATTCCAGTGGTAAGGCATCACGTACATCTTCACCATTCACATTAGAGTGTAAAGTTTTTAAATTTTCTTTCTTTAAAGCAGTTGAACAAAGTGAAATACTAGGCAAGACAAGATATCTTTTAAACCTGTTTTCTCCTTTACTACTCTTCCAAAGATTTGGGGGATATTTTGCTTTGCTTTGTCTTCTGGCTGAAGTTTGTTTGTTTGTTTGTTTGAAGTCTATCAGTACATTTTCGATATATACAATAGTCACATTTAGGATAAGGAATTTGTACCCGTACATGATATAACTTGATTTTTTTTCCATTCCCCACCCTTCCCTTCAACCATGCTTCCCCTCCTTATTTGCAAAAGCTTTGTTTCCATTTATTCCTTCTTTTCTCATTGTTTTTTTCTTTTCCCTTCTTTCTCTTCCAGCTCTCCCCTCCTTAGGTCCCCTTCCCATATTTTTTATTGGATATTCAACTCATTAGAATTTACAAAGTGAAAGATTAAGTATATATTTCTATCAATAAATCGGTACCATTTTCAATTTTACATAAACTTAATAGAAAGATGGAATGATACAATATGGAAAGCCTAAAACTAGTCATTTACAATTCCAGGTTTAGTAGTTTAAATCTTTCAGTGAATTATTTCACCTCTCAAGGTCAAGATATGTTGTCTATGTGCCATACAGATGTAGTTAATAACCTCAAGAACATACGTAACAGTAAAGAAGAAGAATCCCCCACTTCTGCCATAGGTCTGTCTGGGTGTCAGGCAGGGCTTCTAACACCCTGCAGTGTTGATTGCTACCATTTCTTTTCAAATAATACATGTTTATATAGTGATAGAGAGATGGGGAGAGAGATAACACAAATACGCAAAACATTAGTAATTAGTAAATCTAGGTAGAGAATACATGAGTAGTCAACTTTTTTTCAAAATAAAGACAGGGAAAAATGAGTTTCCTTATAGACATGTAGCACTTGGTATGCCTGCACAGAGCTACTCTAAGATAAAGTAGTACTATTTTAAGAGATGTGGTGTATATCCATAGCTATTAGAGTTTCCAGGTTCATTCCATCCATCTGATTTTGCATTCAGCAATTAATTATTGAGCATCTGTTACCCAACATGCAGATGACAATTCACTAGTGAAACGCACATTTCTTAATTTCATGGAACTAAGAATCTAGTTAGAGGGACACACAAGTGACCAGACGATTGCATTTTGGTTTAAACAGAATTACATACTGGATATGGCAGTGATATAGAGGAGGAATATCTAAGCGGGCACTAGAAGACCAAGAACCGCTTTCCTAAGGAACCTAAAATGAGAACCTGTGATCCACCAGGTTGGAATTAAACCAAGGCCTAGGAGAAAGGGGTGAAAACATTAGCAAGCATGGCTAGCACTTACTGTTATTATGTATCATACAAGAATTCTCACTTACTCCTCACAGTAGCACTATGGGGCAGCCTATAGGTTCCATTCTACAGACCTGTTCAGTTCTGATAATTAAAAACTGGAGATGAGGGAGGTCTTACGTGCCCGTGTAGGGATTTAACCTTTTCTAAGTATAAGACCTTAGGATGAAAGGCGTCGAACAACACAGATATGGCCAATTCAACAGAACTGCAAGTTGGTCTGGTGCTGTAGTTTGTATGTGTGGGTATTTGGGATTATGTGGAGTTACAGGGATATTTTAAAACCATACTGCAGTGTATTGTAAAATCAGTATATTTTAGAAACATTTACCTTTTGAGGTCATTTTGATGTGGGGACAGAGCCAGAAGGCTCACAGTGCCAGGTCCAGTGAATAAGACAGGTAAGTTTTTATGCTTTCCATCGCACAGAGCTTTGTAGCAGCACACACTGTCTTTCTATCACACCACATAAATACATTAATGAAAAAGGACTTTCATAACTGCTCGAGAAAGTAACAAGGAAAATGAGAAATGAGTGTTAGAAGCAAGGGGGAATATTTTTATTAATTTTTAAAATTTTTATTATTACATATTTGCAGGTAACTAATGATTGCCTTATTGTAGAGAATTAGTACTTGGACATAACACGTCTTACCTCTTTTTATTTCCCCTTCCCTGCTTCATCCTTAATCCCTCTCCAGTTTCTGGAATGGGAAGTATTTTGAAAAGGATTCATACCAAAGTGTCTTTTTACTATATACATTTTTTATTAAAATATTGACCAACTCGTGTATTGTAAAAGTCTTTCAGAGGAAAAGTTAGTTCTTGAACTATGGATGAAGCAGCCAAAGTGATCTTGATAGTGGTGAGTTCCAAATGGTACAGTAAAGAAATCCCTTCATCAACTCTGAAAATGCTACCTTTCAGTATTGTTTCTATTGTTAATATTCCCTCCTTCCTGTTAACAAATTCAAGCCACGCAAGTTGTCCTTTTGCCTGTCTTGCCGTGGAAATGTTTTCCTTTTTTGCTGTTATTTTTTTTTTCATTTCCTCATCCTCTATCTGAAGGTTCAGTGGCAGGTTATTCGGGTGGAGTTAAGTGCTTTTTGTCTGCTTTGATCAATCAGTGAACAAGCATTTATTAACAGTCTCGCCAGTGAGAATCTGAAGCTGTATGAGTGGCATGTAATCAAGGGGTCACGTCCTTTGGGGTCAAATAATCCTGAATTTAAATCCTCCTCCGTCATTTACCAGCCACAGGACTTGGGGTAAATAATCTGTCCACCTCTCTGCTCCTCAGTTTCCATTAGAAAAAAATAAAACTGATAATACTTAGAAGTCTGTTGCATTACATCAGGTAGTAAATGTGAGAAGAATAAAGAGTAACACCTAGTAAACGTCACTTTTCTCCATATGATAAGGTTATTGCCAGATATAAATGAGCTAATACTCAAAAGGGGGCAATGAGTGTCTTGGAATAGTTCTGCCATTTTAGTTAAGTTCTTTTTAATGTACTTTACGGCTGTTGTTCCTGCTTTTGTTTTTACTTGTACCAGAGGCTTATGTCTACCAACTTTTGAACAGCACTTGAATATACCATTATTTTTGAATCCCCTGATTTCTCTTTGTTTCAGCATATGAATCATTTCTTTCTTTGCATAGGGCTGTGTTAGACAAAAAGCCCAATGTCCCTACAGTTTATCAATTCTAAGTCCTCTGTTATTTGGATACTCTGCTAGGATATTATGTATAATAAAGCTTTCCTGATCTGGACAGACTAGAACTGTGTTCTTCTAGGCACTTGGAATAAAAGACACTGAGAAATTAAAAACTGGAGATGAGGGAGGTCATACATGGCAGTGTAGGTATTTAACCTTTTCTATATATAAAAATAAATTACAAGCTTAAAAAAAACTTTCTCTGAATTGCCTATTCTCCGTATGATTTTTCTGATGAAAGATTATGAAAATATCCCCTGAGGTTGGCCAGCTGGTGGGGGAAGCAGTTAACCTTCTGTCCAGTTAGTTTAACAACATAGCCTGGAAGGGAAATGTTGAGTGGAGTGACTTGTTGGTGACTTCTATTCATAGACCAAGAAAACAGCTCCAACTTTTGAGACTCCTTCCTGTTGATTTCTTGAGAAATTCATGATTTCAGAGGAAACCAAAGAGTCATCTTGAATCTTTTTTTTTAAATTTTTTATTATTTTGAAGGTAGTGAAATACAACAGAACAAGAAAGAGCAAAGCCAATTGAGACAGTGCAGTGAAATTGGTACAGAACATCACAACAAGTTACCAGGATAACAGTAATAGGTGCCATAGTATATCTCGTTATCTTCACAATAGTTGTTCTTTCAATCAGGTATAGCAAAATCAAACCAAATACAGAACATTATAGAAATTGTCAAAACAGAATATTGAATAGAGCAATACCATTAATCAGAACAAAGCAAAACAGTGATAAAAATATTTGCCTTTAGAGAGATGTTAGAAGGAAATCCCCCTATTTGCTATATTGCTTATGGTCAACCTCCCAAGAGATGCTGAGACCTCTGGCTCTCATTTGTTAATGGAGGAGATGGGATGTTTGATTCTCAGCCTGCATACTAGTAGGCTCACGGCTGCTTACCAGGGAGGTGGGCTGGTTGCTTGGTTTCCCAACACCCTAAGTTCCAACATGGCATGGATCTCAGGAGATTCTGGGTGGTTTTCCCCCTGGGACAGCTGCTCATCTTGAATCTTAAAGTAATGTGGTACCTGGTTTTCACTGAGAAAGGTTTATTATGGGGCTGTTCTGAAGCTGACTCGTAGCATAGAATCTGAAACTGATTACATAACAGATTGAGATTTCACTTCCTCTCTGCTGAAAAGCCTCATCAGAAACTGCTCTCATGATTTTCTGTTTTCTCACGAGTTCCAAAGCATTTTCTCTCAACAAAAGTATCCTGTGTGCATGTGTGAATGTTCACACAGGCCTCCATGGCCACCCTACTTTGAACAGAAACTGCAGTATACTGTTAGTATTTTGTGTTTAATACTTGTTTCCATTAAGTTATTTATACTTAAAATAGACTTCATTTTGTTACAACCCAATTATACTGTTCATGAGAATTGCATTTTAGTTTTCCCTCTTTAAAATGCATTTCAAGAACTAATTTGTCTGCCTCCTGAAGCTATTAATCACACCTTATTTTTGTAAAGTGCTCTGATTTCAAAAATTCCATCCCACAGTGACTTACCAGCATTCATGTCATGAAAACCCTGCAATGCAGGGACTATTTTACTGACAACGAAAACAAAATTCAGAAGGTTTCTATGACAAAACTAAACCAAATGTGACACAGGTTTTTTGACTCCCAATCCAGTGGTCTTTGTATTTGTCCGTGAGCAGCTTATTTGTAGTAGTTGAGACCTCAGATGAAAGTGTAGCTGTCCTCACCCTCACTGTAGACGTGAGGGTACTTTGCTGGCGATAATGTACCAGATATGGTGAAGCAACATAAGAAGCTGGTTCTACACATGAATAAAAAGCTGATTAATCTCCCAAAGAGAAAAAACTCATCTCTGACATCGGGAAGCTGGATGAGTAGCAGCAGCTTATTCCATAGAGCAAAACCTCTGTGGGAACAACTGGACTTATCGTAAAGAGAGAATATATAAGTGGAGACCAAAAGATCCTTAATGGGAGTAGAAAAAATAACCTTATCTTGAATCAGGTGTAATAGACTATCGCAGTAACGGTCAATCTTTTGGAAACCAAGTGCTTAGATTGCAACGCCAAACTCATGTATTTATTACAAAGCACCAACACTGCAATTAAACGTGAATACTGAGATTTTAGTTTAGAAAAAACAATTTGTGCCCTTGGCCTGTGAGCCAACAGCAGGAGGTCTGTGTGCCTACTGCAGATTATGTGCTATGGATTCGCCGCCACTGGTCTAATGTGTACAGGTGACATGAGCATCACAATAGGAGGCTGATAGCTGTGTTGTGAGAGTCCCTTAAATCTCCACAGCCTTCACTTTTTCTGTCACTCTTTTCCTCTTTTTTCTACCTGCTCACTTTAAGCAGAGTTCAGTCATCGTTTATGTGCAAATGTCTTAATAGTTTATTCCCAGGTTCAGAAATTACCATTTGGTCCCATAATAATCTACATGGTACACTTGATGCATTCTTGCATCCCAGTAGGAAGTGTGTTGAGTTTGTCCCCAAATTCCACATCCACCAAGACCATCCTTTCCAGGAAGATTTCAATAGGATCTGGAAGTGTTGAAGGAGGAAGCATAGAAAAACCACTTCACACCATTGAGGAAGCTGTCAAAAGCATCAAGTTGAAAGTGGAGCTGTATGAGGAGCCATAAGGAGGCAGACTTCACAGGCACAGAGACTAAGGTGAATTCCTGCTAAGAGGAAAAAAAGCTGGAACCTCAAAAGGAAGGGCTGGACTTTCCAGGGGAATAAACTGGACTTTGTATAGTGAACAAGCCCAAACAGGCAAAGGACAAAATAACTGACATTAGGAAGATTAATCAGGTTGTGCATGCACAAGGAAATTGTTATGGCTTGTGTCTAGATGTTTCCCCAAAGCCTCATGTACTCATAGGTGGGGCTTCTCAGAGCTCACTGGATAAGGTGAGTGATACTGCCATTAAGGATCTGAAGCTGGGATTAAGGGCACCTCCACTCCACCCTGGGTATGGGTGGCACCACCTAAAGGATGGATAGCCTGGATGGAAATACAAAGGAATAAAAGAAGGCTTTTGTTGCTATCAATTCTGTTGCTGTCATTGTTTGCTGCCTTGCTGCCTTCTGCCTACCCATGATGCCTCTGTGTCATGCCACCCTGCTTTGGAACCAGTCAACTATGGCCTGAAACCTCCACAAACTGTGAGCTAAATAAACCTGTTCTCCTTTAACTTTGAATGTCAGGCACTGGGTCTCAACAACAAGAAAATAACTGAGACAGAAATGAACACTGAGAACAGAAATAATGGAGATAACTAAATGCCTGAAAAGAAATGAAATGCAAGAAGGAAATACAGAGAAATGGTTTACTGGCATTGGTGGCCGAAGAGAAAAAAGATGATAGAAAACAGTAGTAAACATTGTGACTTTCTTCTGATACTATAATGCAAGATGAATGCAGAACTGATTGAGCTGGAATCTCTGAAATTGACAGTGGGTGGGTGTTTCTGAAGGCTGTGCAAGCTTGCCATGGAGAATCACTGCGTGGCAAAGCACACTGATTCTGGGCCCAGTATCCTCCAGTGACCTTTCTAGCATTTCTGCATTAGCCGTCAGGTTTAGCCCATGGCTTGGAGGTAGGAATACACACAGAAAGGAGCAGCTAATACCAACCAAACATTCATGAACAATGAAACTGACTACAGTTCCATTACAGCCAGAGTCCAGTGGAGGTGGAGGAGGGCTGGACCGACGCATCAGCTATAGTAGACACCCCTGGAGGAACTGCTGCATATGCCACATGCCCCACACTCCAACTTTAGAAGAGTTGGTTCTAAATACAAAGAGATGGACCAGTGATCTGGTAACAGTGGGTAATGCATTGTGTGATTTATTTTTGAGCAGAAGAGTGTAGGGGCTACGTTTTAGATGCTTTGCAACCTTTCTGTCCTGGACCCTTTGTATAAGCTAGTGACCTCTGCCCCTCACTTTGGGCATGTTCTACCCTCACTTTTCTCATCACTCCATATGCAACCACAGGATAGCTTTGTTCTGCCACACCACTCCATCTGGAATGCACATCAAATTCCTTCACGCCAGTGTGTGAAGGATACGAACTTTAGTGTGATATTACATATAAAACCATCATTTCATTCTCACCCCAGCACTATGAATCGGGGTGGTCAGAGCTGGTCCTATCTTATAACTAAGGAAGGAAATCCCAGAGACTCTAACCTCAGGGACATGGCTACTAAGAGAGAGTTTAACTGGGGAACTAGGTCATTCTTTTTCTGACAGCTGGTTGTACATCTTGCTCCAGTACCTGCATTTCAACAGAGCTCTGAGCCCTAAGCTACATGCATGTGGCTCTAACTGAAGGCTTTGGGTATCAGTGCAAAGGAGATTGGTGTAGTGATGTCTTGAACCACTCTACATAGGTCACTATCATTGCCTTCATGTTACCTGCCATATGTGTGACCAAAGCAAGCGAGAAAACGTCATGAATTTACCTTACCTGTCTATGAAATGGAAGGAACTCCATCCCTGTCACAGGGTGCTTAGAACACCACCTGAGCAATGTGCTTACCACATAGTAGACTTCAGTAAAGCTCATTTTCTTTCTGATTCATCTTTCCATTTTACTGAGCATAAGTGAGCCCTGCTAAGCCAAAACCCAAACCCACAAAGACCCCTGAAAAAGTCATTCCTACTGTTCCTTCTCTGCTTCTGCCTGCAACCTTTTCCCTCTCCTGCTCCATTCCCTTGTCCAGCCGCACCTGCCCTCTTTAATTTCTCCAAGTAGTCAGGCATTTTCCCTCTCCATTCGCTTTCTGCATGGTGGTTCCTCCTCCCAAACTCCAGTTTGTTGGACTCTTGCTTCCTGCTGTTCTCCTCCAAGTACTGGCTCTGGTGTCCTGGGTCCTTCAGGGAGGGATGAGGCAGACTCCTCCAGTTACTTTCTCACTGGGTCCTGCAATTTCCCTTTGTCACATTCAATACAATTTGTAAGAACTGGTTTATGTTATTACAATTCATCTGTGTATATGAACCCTACACAAGTTCAGAACTTGAATACCTGTCACTTCCCTTAGACCATGGATTCCTACAATGCAAGAACTGTTTCTGTTTATTAGACCACTATTGCTTGTAGCACCAAGTACAAAATCAGAATCTAGTGCACAGGGCATATTCCTTAAGTATTTGTCAACTATCTGTCAGGTAACTGCTATTCCTGGGATGCTCTGCTATGGTCTCTTCACTAATTTGCATACTGCATCCCAAAAGAACAGAATCAAAAACAAAGCTCTAACAGAACCCATCTGCTCTGACCTTTTACTTAATTTCATTTCCCCAATATAAATGGAGTTGTGTTCTCAAGTTGTTTCATAATTCCATGGTCGTGTGGTCATTTGTCCAAGGGCTAAAACTCTTAACAATATTTCTTTAATTCTCTCATGCACATCCTTTAATATTTCTTGATGAATGAAAAAATATATCAGTCAGTCAATCCTAGTACACCCCTTTGCACAGAGAAAATCCTCCTATAACAAATATGGAGAGTCTACTGCAACAAAACAACTTCTAACCATCACTTACCTTCCTTTTTCTTGAATTAGTATTTTGAGTTTCAATAAGAAACGAACAGTCTTATCTTGAAGGGGGGATTAGATTTATTTTTAATGAGAAAGTTTGAATTGGGAGCTTGTATTTCTTCCCTAAAATTTAATAACAGCCCTGGGAAAGTCTCACATTCCTCAGCAAGCGTTATTTCAGGTAAAAAAGAATAAATCATCTAGGTAAACTGGAATGTAAGAGCAAGGCCTTTACATTCAGTGAGCATCTAGTCAGAGTGTGTTTTCAGAATGCAGGACTGGACAGGAAACATGAACAGAAACAGCAAGAGCCTCTGAGCTGATGTCCTCCCACCTGGGGGACCCATGGTAACGCGGATGAAGGCAGTCAGCAATCACTTTTGATCTCACCCTTTTCCTTATTGACAAGTAAACAAAACAAAACCATGCAAGTAAAATGCATCGTTGTTATATCCAGAATGATAGTTTACTGAACTGGGATTTCCGCATTCACCTTATTATTCTAAAAATCTCTTTTTTAAAAAATTTTATTTTAAAGAGAATAAAACAAAAGAGAACAGAACAAAGCAGATCAGAACAGAACAATGTAAGCAACACAGCACTTCACAGCAAGACAACCGGATATTGACAGTAGCTACCATAACATCTCTTTCTTTGAAATAGTTGAGCATAGCTTCACAAACAATAATATCAAACATAACAAAATAGTATAAAACCATTCAAGAGAATGAAAGAATTACAGGGCATTCTGAACCAATTAACAGAAAATGAACAATGACTACTGTAATATCTCATTTTCCATAAAAAATTTGTTTATACTATTGCATATATTAAACTCCAATATGACACAACATGATAGAACCGATGGTAATAGAAGAACAAAAGCATGGTAGGACTTCAAAGCAAGATGATATTAAATCAGCAATGGCGGCCATAATGTCTTGTTTTCTTCAAAATAGCTGTTCATACCATTACACATAATAAAATCAAACAAAACAGAATAAAACCATTCCAACTGATGAATGAAAACATTATAAGGTTTCAAAGCAATGTAATGGGGAATCATAATTACCATAAAATCTTATGTACTCTTACCAGCTCTCATACTAGTGAGACTATACGGTATTTACACATGTGAGTTTGGTTTATTTCACTTATGAGTATTGTCTCAAGTTGTGTCCATTTATTTATAAATATCTCAGTGTGATCATTCTTTATAGCTGAGTACTACTCCATTGTGTAAAAATACCACATCTTTTTTTTATCCATTCCTCAGTTGATGGGCAGTTAGGTTGTTTCCAAGATCTGGCTATTACAAATTTTGCTGCTATAAATATGGGTGCACATATATCACTGTGGTGTGATGTTTTCAGTTCTTCTGGGAATATGCCTAGAAGTCTAAAAATATCTTCCCCCTAGATTTAATAGTTGATCTTGTAGCACTGGCCAGGAGGAAAAAAACGGTAAGTTTTGCTAGATACTGGTTCACACAAATTGCCAAGGTTCGTATGGGGTCTGTTTCATAGGCGGTGTCACTTAATCGCCTGCCTTTCCACTTCCGGTTGGATGTGTGACCATCAGCGCAGCCCTCAGGATGCCTGCTGACAAGTCCCTTCTCCCCTTGTCTCAGGCTGCAGCCATCCCGAAGGTTGATGGAGGGCCATGCTATTCAAACAGCAGGTGTGGCTGAGACAGAAGCTGCTGGTGCTGGGAAGCCTTGCTGTTGGGAGTCTGCTGTATCTAGTTGCCAGAGTTGGGAGCTTGGATAGGTGAGTAGTTAAATGCATACTTATGCCCCTAGGACTTCGTGGCTCTCAATTGAAACTTCCTTAGGCTATACGTTTAAGTCTGTGTATTTGTTTGCTTCTCTCAAAATTCTGCTCCAAAAAACATGCTTTGCTGATTTATTGATTTTGATTTGTGGAGACTTTAAACAAAAGAGATCCAAGTTGCTGAAACCAAGGTGCTCCTTCAACATTCATTTGTATTCTGTGTAGATTTACCCTGGTTTCAGAGAAGAAATAGAGCTGTGTAGAGCAAAAGTAATAAATAGATCAGTAAAATGTTTACTAGAACACAGTACAGTCTGTGTGCATCTGGTGTGGACCTCTGACATGGCAAAACAGTGTTCCTATAACTGTGTCTCTTCATTTTGAAATTTATGAGTGGACAATTAATGTGCTCCCCGGAGTGTTAAAATTATGTATGTTCCATAAAGGAATTCATCAAGTTTGCAATGCCTTGCTCTGAAAAGATGGCTTCAGGCATGGATTTTTAACTATGTTAATTAGCCCTGGTTTTCAGGAGCTGAACACATCAGACAAGGAGGCTGTCGCTCAGAGTAATTGCCCAGAAGGCAGCGAAAAATCCATGGAGGGGAAATTACAGAGCCAGGTTTTGATTCTAAATACGCAAACAGTTGAGAGGTACTAGACCTGCACAAGTCCCAGCAATATTGGCTGACTGTCCATTACGTGCTTTGGGGCTGTTCTACATTCAGTATGATTGGCAGGTACAGAGGAGTTGATTTCAGAAATACGAAGCTTCTTTCTGTCTCCTTAAAATTTGTTCTTGTACTGCAGAGACCAACACGTGATGTCTTTGAGCTCAGTTCCCACTGTCAGTGAAAACACAACTATACATTAAAGTGAAAATGTGTGATCCAGATTTCTTTTTACAAAACTCAGGCTTATCAGTGTACTTTATTATTCAGATACTCAAAAATAATATATAGTTCTGGTATTTACTTTCCTTCAGCCAGTGTCAATTCTGACTGGTAAAATGAATTCCTTTGATATTTTTCAATGCAAAATTCTTCAGTAAACCTCCTGAAGTTGTTACCTCCTGTGGGAGAAATATATTGAAAGCTATCACTGGAGGTCGCTACCTCAACCCATTTCATAGAGCAGCACTTATTTAAAAAAACCTTTAATAAGTCGTTCCATTGTCTTATGTCCACAGTGGACTGTCATATCAGTTCATTCCTGATATATTTAATTAGCTTCCAATCACTTGCTTTTTAATTGAGTAATTGATCTAACAGCCATTAGTCATTATTTAGTTGATGACTCTTTTCATTTTTAACTTATTCTCTAATTTGCAGTGGGATAGTTTTATATATATATATACATATATATATATAAATATATATATATATATACATATATATATATATGTAAGGAATCAGACTGTCCCTCACTTGAGAGTTTGGACAGATATAAATCTGTCTGAAATTGACATATGTGTAATTAGACTTATTACTTAGCAACTAAAAACCCTGATAGTTGGGAAGGAGGCTGAGATCACTTCCACTGTCCCTTCCAATTTAACTGCAAGATTTTTGGTGGGGAGCTCATGATCAAAAGCTGGTCTCCAGCGTGTAGGGAACACATTCTCTTGAGTGGGGGAGTCCAAAAAGAAATTGTGGTGGATGGTGCTATCTGCCAGGGTAAGAAGCAGAAAGAGGAAGAGAGGAAGTGAGGAAGGAAACCGATCCTTTGTAGAGGTGAGGAAATTCCATCCCTGCTCAATGCTGGCAGAGATGTCTACACCAGCCTCTTTTAGCTCAGCTTCCATAAGAGAATCAAATTCTTCCGAAAAATGCTTGGGGGAGTATTTCCTTTGTTCTCCCAAAGACAATACAAGGATCATTCTAGATACATAGGCAATAAGTCCATCAATGGATGCCTTAACAAATACAGCTTAATTCTCAGCCAAAACCCAAGAAGACCAGAAAGATGACATTATAATATCCTAATCAATTTCACAGTTAAAAACATGTTTGAGTATTATGAAAATGTCACCAAGGAACACATATTATATTGTTTGATCAATATGTGCCAGTTATTATGATAAAATAAAACATTTGAGCAATAAAAAGTATTTACATATGTGCTGATAATTTTATAGCTTCTCTTTGGAGCCCTAGCATATTAATATACTTAACAAATTTCTAAAAATAAAATTCATGTTTCTCAAATGTATTAAACCCTGGTAAACCCTGTGTTACTAATAGTTTTTCATTTTTCATACTTTCCACAAGAATAAATTGTTTCAAAACTCTTGAAAAGCAAATTCCAGAAAACAATAAGCTATGTTTATTTTTCCTTAAGTACCATGATGGCCACTTAAACAGAGTACAAAACAACACCATTTCCCCAAGAAAATTCCTCCTACAAAATAAGCTTAGCATGGTGTTGAGATACAGTAGATTCTCTTTGGAAAAGCAAGCAATAGTCTCATCATTACGGAGAGGTAGAAATAGACTTCAGATCACTAGGAAAACTAGAAACTTTCAGTTGTTGAAATTGGTTTAATAGCCATTTAGATTAGTATTAGCCCTCCTTTCCAAAAAAAATTAAAATACCTTGCCAGATCAATTTAGGGAAATTATAATGAATATCAGCTCATTTCACACTAAATGTAAAAGGAAACACAATTTTTAACCATACACATTGGTTGTGCCAAATTATACCACTGCTCCCACCTAATATCATTATGACCATTAATATAACTTTTTCTCTCAGAAAATGCAGATGATTGTCCATCACATAAAGTAATGTTGAGGTGAAAATCATATTTTCTGGCTCTATTGCCTCCGTTGCCTTTTTATGAATTCTAGTCTGTGATTTAAATGTTCTTGGTAGTGAGAATCTGAGATTTCTGGTCCATCAGGGCCTTGATGATTTCTAGTTCCAGGTGCAGCAGGTGATATGATAGTACTTGCTGATGGGGGTAACTAAGTTTGTTCCTAAATTCAGCAGTGCAAACATAACCCTGACCTCCTTAGACAGAGAGAGAAAACAAGCAAAGGAAACACAGTACTCTCTGGCTATCCCCAAAGCTAAGGGCAAAAATTCTCATAGAATGAAAGGCTCAGTAAATTCCAGGGTTGGGATTTTGCAGGCTGATGACGCAGACAGCCAAAAGTAAAGATCGGGAACTCTTTTAAGATTATATCTTAAACATTTTTAAGGATGACGCTGAGTGTCATTGTGCTTCAGGAAGATAATATGACGTGACATACATGGCCCAAACAAATGGCCTCTTCTCTACGCTTCAGCCTCTCAGCTAAAGATTACAGTCTTCTGCCTTTCATGTTTCCCAAACGATTTTAACTGGTGAGCTGTTAAAAAGCTGTTAGTGAGGCTGGTGTCAGTTGTCTGTCCTGTACTGTGAGCATAAGTACATGCCGTAGTCAATTAAGTGGTTGGTGAATAAAAATTTTAAGGAGCACTAATAAAAAAAACCCATCAATTATGTGGGCTCCATGAAATGCAGAATTGTTTAAAATAAAATTTCCCAAACATCTGTTCATTATGGGTTGCAGCACACTGGGAACCAGTATTTATTTGTGCATTAGAAGTGTCATCTGACTGAGAAACCAGGAAACCAAGAAATTGGTTGTAATGATCTTCTTACAATATCTCTCTGCTACTTGCAGGCTACAACCTATTTGCCCCATTGAAGGCCGATTTGGTGGAGCCAGCAATCAGGCGGAATTCCCACTTCGTGCCCTGCAGTTTAAGCGTGGTCTGCTTCACGAGTTTCGAAAGGGCAATACTTCCAAGGAGCAGGTTCGCCTCCATGACCTAGTCCAGCAGCTGCCCAAGGCCATTATCATTGGGGTGAGGAAAGGGGGCACCAGGGCCCTGCTAGAAATGCTGAACCTCCACCCTGCGGTGGTCAAAGCCTCTCAAGAAATCCACTTCTTTGACAATGATGAGAATTATGCCAAGGGCATTGAGTGGTACAGGAAAAAGATGCCCTTTTCATACCCTCAGCAAATCACCATTGAAAAGAGCCCAGCCTATTTTATCACCGAGGAGGTTCCAGAAAGGATTTACAAAATGAACTCGTCCATCAAATTGTTGATCATTGTCAGGGAGCCAACCACAAGAGCTATTTCTGATTATACTCAGGTGCTAGAAGGGAAGGAGAGGAAAAACAAAACTTACCACAAGTTTGAGAAGCTAGCCATAGACCCTAATACCTGTGAAGTGAACACAAAATACAAAGCCGTGAGAACCAGCATCTACACGAAACATCTGGAGAGGTGGTTGAAATACTTTCCCATCGAGCAGTTTCACATCGTGGACGGGGATCGCCTCATCACAGAGCCTCTGCCTGAACTGCAGCTCGTGGAGAAGTTCCTAAATCTTCCTCCGAGAATAAGTCAATACAATTTATATTTCAATGCTACCAGAGGGTTTTACTGCTTGCGATTTAACATTATCTTTAATAAGTGCCTGGCGGGTAGCAAGGGGCGCATTCATCCAGAGGTGGACACCTCTGTCGTTACCAAATTGCGCAAATTCTTCCACCCTTTTAATCAAAAATTTTACCAGATTACGGGGAGGACATTGAACTGGCCCTAAAATAATACGTCGTCCAACACTATGTGTTGTGTCTGCAGATACATGGTGTCCCTTCTAGATTAAACATGCACTTTCCTAGACACAGCTGTCCAAGTCATTTTTCCATGTATACTTGTACATATACCGTGTGTGACCAAATAGAAGATCAGTCCTCTTCCTACTGAAAACTTACAGAACGCAAAACAAAAACAGAATTGCTTTCTGCGTAGTTGCAGATTCTAAACTACTCACAAAAAAATAGAAGACGTGGTGGTACGGAGAGAAAGTGACTTCAGCAATTCTCAAAGAGTTAGTCTTCCTTTGATTCAGAACTTGTCACCCGCCGTTTTCATAGATTTAAGCCAAAAGATGAATGTGTGAAAATGTACCCATGGCTGTGAAGCTTCTGGAAGGAGAGGATTCAGTGACACATTTTTTTTTTTTCCTAAGAGAAAGCTGGCTTTGTAATTCAGATCCTGAATTGGTGCCGGGAAAACAGAAAATGCTATTTTCTTATTATTTAAAAGAATGTCCTGTCTCATAGAATTGACATTGTTCCAAAAGTCCCCTCGTGATTTTGCACTATTGTTTTATCACTTGGACCATGATGTCAGTCACATGTTGGAAAGTCACGTCCTTTTCCTTCCGTGTTGTATGTCAACAAAGAGAAATGTCATGTACATACTGTATATTGTAAATACTGGTTTCACACTAAGTAATTCTATTTTGTAAACTGAATATGACTATTTAATTTATTGTGAAAATTAAAATTATTGTGGTATTTAAAAGCGGAATGGATTAAAATTACTCTATGTGCAACTTCTAAAAAAACTCATTTTGTTTTATGTGCTTTTCAGGTAGAAGCTCTTTATGTGCATCTGAGGGCACTTAGAAAGATTCATTTCTCTGTTGGATTTCCATACTTTTGTGAAATGTATTTATGAAGGCAGGTTGAGTGTATTTTTTTTTAAACCTAAACCACCTGGAGATCAAGTAATAATAGCCGCCCCAAAGAATTCCAGTGCAGCTCTGCTACAACTTTGTTCAAATTAATTTACTTGCACACGCTGCTGTGCTACAGAGAGTCAGGAAAACATTCACAGAATCAAAGCAGAGAAGAGTCACAATTTTACCTGAAGCTCTAACCAGAGTCAGACAGCAGAGAAATTAAATAAATAAGGTTAGAAAACTTGTGTGGCCTCTGTACTAAAAGCTGCTGATGCTTCAGAAGTGAGTAAAAGTTTTCAGGAGTCTCTTTAGGTGAAAATGTAGCCAACTGTTCAGAAATGATCAAGCTACATATTACTATTACATGTTGCCATGCCGAACATAAATATATGGCTCACATTGCCACCCAGCGGAATTAATGCTAAATTAGGTGCCTTTCCAATATCAGATACACTATATGATGCTTAAATATTATTCAAAAAATACAGAAAGAGTTATAACAACAATAAGACACAGACTTTTCACAACCATACTTATTTATCCAATGGAAGATATTTGTGAGGGTTTTCGCATCATATTAAGATGCCTAGAAAAATCAGCCAATTACAGTGGATTCCCCTTTTCTGTACTAAGTGTTGGTTTTCTCTGACTTATTGATCCTGTCTGATCATTTGATGGTGAACTTTTCTAAATAAATAACCCTTTCTCCACTGGTGTTGGTATATATTGCTTCTCCAGCCACGGCCCCAGCACTCATCTCTTCTGTTTGAATTGTCAGTAATGCTGTTGTCCCAGCATGATATGGAAGTGACACCAGTATGTTCCTCGTTCGTTCGCTGTGTGCTGGCTCTCCAGGGAGAGTCTCAGATCTGTGTGTCTGTCCCATCTCCCCCCTGCCAGCAACAAAGTCAACATATGGAGCCTGGTTTTATATTTCCCTTTGCTTTTCTTCCCCGCGAACATTCAGAGTAAATTCTTCAAATAGTGCATTCTATGACATAACCACTTTTCTATCATTAATCTTATAAAAGTACCATATGCCTAGATCACTATACCACTCAAGCAGGTGTGTGCCAGTGACATCAAATTTTATGCCTGCTGGGGCACTGATGTCTCAAAAATGTGATGAATGGAGATTTCTCAGTAATAACTTTTATATTGCAAATTTTTCTCTTTTATTTATTGCATTGTATATTGACAAACCATATTTATGGGCTACGAAGTGCCATTCTGATTTTGTAATATGGAATGATGAAGGTAATTAACATTCCATCACTTCTAATATTTAACATTTTCGCAATTCGAACATTAGAAATTTACTCTCAGAGAAATTGAAATGTATGGTGCTAAATGATTAACTATATTCAGCATGCTGTGTTTGATCTAAAAAAAATCAGATGTATTCCTTGTGTTAAATGGCGGCTTTATACTGCTACCAACTGGCACAATTTATTCCAAGATTCCACTTGATGGAGGCTGACTTTTTGTTATTTTTAGCTCAGTAAGCCAGTATTTCTTTATCATTCTCAAGAAAACAAAAATCATTGTGATTCCAGTTGATTTCCTTCCTAAAATTTTAGAATTGTTTCAAATCTTGAAGCTTTCCCACTGGGATGCAAATCAAGGGACCTAATATGGATGAATTTGGAGTAGCAGGTTTCATTTCATTGAAAAAACAGTCACGACCACAGCTGATGAGGCCAGGTAGAGAGAAATAAAATCCTAAACTTAATAGCACACCTCCAAGGGAGATTTCAAACCTTCTTATTTAGATGAATGTCCCTTCTGGTCATCATTCAGGCAATGGGCCAATCTTTAGCTCATTACAGTAGCTCTTCAAGGAGTGTAACAAATGTTTTCTATCTTGAACACTGTGTGTTCCTTCTGGAAGCTTGTAAGTTCTACCTACTCCGGGAAAAACTCTTCAAGCACTGGTGAAATTTCCAATGGATCATAACGCTGAAGCAACACTGTGTTGTTTCAAGAAGTCAAGAAATAACAACTGTAATTATACCAACAGCCCAAGAGAAGAGGAGACATAGAAACAAAAAGATAAATGTCCTATACGAACCCGTATGATAGACATGTTCAAATTCCAAGTTCGTCACCTACTCACCTAAAACCACTGCACATAGACCTCAGCTGAGGAACTTTTTCCTACTAATTGCAGTACAGTATAAGAACAGCTAAGAAAGTTTGATCCTCAGTTAACATATGGTAAACTGGAGTCTTGCAAATCCCTCTTTATTGGCACTGTTATATTGATGACCAGATAGAATAGTCAGTTTCCAGGCCAGGTGCTACTCAAAAATCTTAGGAGCTGTGAGGATTGTCCAGGGTGCTTCTCTCAGATCATAGGCTTGCAGAGCCAGGCAGAGCATCACCTGGAAGGTGGGAACTGAGGAAAATGCATTCCAAGTTACAGGCCTGCTGCAAGCTTTTCCTTTGTCTAATTAGCTGTTTGCTGAATCAGATACCTTTCGTAAGCCTGATTGGAGAATTTTGCAGGGATGGAGAGTTTCACACAATAACAGTGTCTTCTGGCTGAAATCTTCTTTACTCTCTTGTATATTTCCAATTCCCACTCAGGAGAATAGTTTACAGTATAAGCAAAACAGAAACTTTGCAGAAAACATTCCTCCTAAAAATTATGAAATATGGCAAAATCTCAGCAGTGTCAGCTAACAAGATACAAATATAGGACATTTTAAAAGCAACTTACTGCAATTGTTACCAAGTAAATCAAATGTTGACTATAGTTCCAATATATTGAGAAATAAATATCCAACATCACCTGCTTTGCTAAATAAATGTCTCTTAATTGACATACTGGATTTTTACCAAAGTTGGTATGAATCAAGGGTTTCAAAATATTCTGATATATAAATATAAGTTATTCAGCTCCCCCTCATCTGTTTATCAATTTTTATAATAAACTTTTGTTTTATAGCTAGGGCAAGAGTGAAATTTAGGTGAAAATATGATCAATCATTAGGATCTAACCAATGGTGACTTATACATCTCACAAAAACAATTTCTTTATATTTTGAACTTTTCAGGTTTCTTTGCAATTACATTTCATTGCACCTTTTTGAATAAGTGTTATTTCATAATTATTAGAAATGGGTTTCAGAAGTTGGAAAGGCAGACCTAAGCTGATAGCAAGATACAAATACCTCCTATAGAATTCGATTGGTATTTCAAGAATATTCCTCTATTATTTAAAGGCAGGTTAGTTGAAAAGACGTATTTTAGTCATATCAGGTATGCAGTAGTATGCTTGGTGCCTTTCAAGCTAATTCTATCCTGAATCTATGAACCGTATCAGGCTACTAGGTTTTGGGAAGCTGTTGGTAAAGCTGTTTTGCTCAACGTAGGTGTCACCTGTCTTCAAAAACAGTTTACCAAGAAGGTGAGTGGCTTGCACTAGACTGGTAACAGTTTTCAAGAGTTAATTTACCTTGCTGTTTCCAAATGCACACACATCTGCTTTACGTCTCCTTTCTACTAAGGACACCAGAAAACACTGAGGCCCACTATAAAATCCTGTTTGGGGTTTTAATTTGCATCTCTCGCATGACTAATGATGATGAACATTTCTTCATGTATTTATTTGCCATTCGTATTTCTTCATCTGAGAACTGTGTATTCATTTCAGATGCCCATTTTTGGATTGGGTCTTTGAATTTAGAGGGTCTGATTTTTTTTAATTCTTTACAAGTTCTAGACAGAAGTCCTTTGTGTGAGGAACTGTCCATGAAGGTTTTTCCCAATTTGTGGGTTTTCTTTTCACTCTGCTGGAAACCTCTTTTGACATGCAGAAACTCTTTAATAAGATGTGGTCCCAGTTATTGATTCTGGGAAGTATTTCCCATGTAGTTTTGTTCTTGTTCATGAATTCTCTTCCTACCCCTATATCTTTGAGATTTTTACCTACTTTGTCTTCCAGCAGTTTTAGTGTTTCTGTTTTAATATTTAGATCTTTGATCCATTTAGATTTTAGTTTAGTACATGGTGATAGACATGGGTCTAGTTTTAGTCTTCTGCATATGGACAGCCAATTTTTCCAGCACCATTTGTTAAAGAGACTGTCATTCTTCCAGCTAGCATGTTTGGCCCCTTTATCAAAGATAAGGTGGTTGAGTGAGTTTGTGGTTGTGGTTGTATCTTCCAATCTATACCACTGATCCTCCAGTCTGTTTTTATTCCAGTACCATACTGACTTTATCACTGTAGCTTTGTAGTATAATTTTAAGTCGGGGATTGTGATGCCTCCTACCTTGCCTTTGTTGCTTAGAATTGCCTTTGCTATTCTAGGTCTCTTCTGGTTCCAGATGAATTTTAGGAGTGATTTCTCTAGATCTATGAGGTATGTTAGTGGTATTTTGATTGGGATGGCATT
>PVJX010021564.1:0-31708 GCA_004027295.1 Dolichotis patagonum | reverse complement strand
ATAAAACAATTAATATATTAACATCTTTTGTCTTAAATGAAAAACACAATAACATGCTTTCCATGATACAAACAACATTTTATTGAAAGGTAAGTTTGCATTTGCCATGCTTTTGCACAATTACTGTGATCTTTGCTGTTGTATTCATGCTGATAATTTGTCAAACTTGGCTGGGGTTATTTGGCAATCATGCCAACAGAAAGGTCTCTGCAGATCCATTATGCCAAGTGTGCCATAGGTTCACCACCTCTAGTTTATCTACTTGGGACCACAGATCTCTCTGACACCAGATAAAGTTTAAGGTTATCTTTATTTTTTTTTTTGTCGGTACTGGGGATCGAACTCACAACCACGAACTTGCAAGACAGGTGCTTATGCCGCTGAGCTAAATCCCCAGCCCCAAAGTTACCTTTCTACAATATGTGTTTAAAAGGATGAAATGAAATAAACAGGATTAAAAAATGGAAAATAATTATACTGACATTTAAAGTACAATCCAATATAATGGAAATTTAAAAAACATATATCCTAGTAATACATGCTTCCTAACATGTTAAATAACAAGATATGCATCAGGTATTTAGGATAATTTCAAAGTAGTTATGAGCATAAGTAATATTTTTAGATACATATTATGACTGACATGATAGAGGATTACTTCTCATTTCTATTGGTGACAAAGTCAATAATAGTGCTATCGTTGAGGTTTTGTTGCTCACATTTAAGATGGACAAAATACTTTTACTTGCAATTAGAGGTCAATTAAAATAAAAACATACATTACCAGTGTAAATTCATAGACCTCAATTCTGTATGTCTGTATTTTGAGATTAAAATCCCCATAAGAGAACATTACCATTTACAAAGACTTGATTTATAAAACATGAAGATAATCACGTTTAACATGACAAAACATATGACGAGTAGATGGAAAATCTGACCCAAATAAAACTGTTTCCTGCCTACCCTAACTACAGTCCCTTTGTTGGGATGAGCCATGATGGACCACATGACCTTCTTGTGCTTCTGTCTCCATTCCAGTTCTTCTCTTGTCTGCCTAGACAGCCAGGTGCTGAATATTCACAGGGGGATGCACTACATCATAACAGATTCTTTCTCAAAAAGGTTAACTAAAAGTCACGAAGACTAAAATTACAATATGAGCTCAAAAGCCACTTGCAAATGAAGTTCAACATCCTTAACACAGACAGCCAAAATTAAGTCAGAACTGAAGAGTAACAACAACAAAAAAATATACTGGAAGTCCACCTGCAAAGAGATAAATGAAATATAAGCAGACAGAGCAACAGACCTGGTCCATGTAAAAGACAAAAAGATTTCTTCTACCAGACAAATTTAGATCTCATTTCTTATCCCTAGATGCTCTCAATGTGGCTTTTCTATCTTTACAGTACACCTAAATAATCCCGGTGACTGTCTTTCTTCCAATCCATGTCCTGATCTACACACAATAACAGGATTGTTTGTTGTTGCTGTTCTTGCCTTTGACATCCCCAAACCAGGCAGATATAATCTAGATTAAAGGACTGCATGAAAACATTTTGTATAAGAATTCATCACTGTTTCTTCAGTTCTATGGTACTAATTTGTATTAGTTTCTTTTAATATAAAAATGTCTGAAATTAACATAACTAACATCAAATGGACATATGTGCTCCCACCCAGATGGTTATTTATAATGTAGGTATCATTTGTTGCACATCAGCGAGCTTAGTATTTCATAAAATCAATCTGTTCATATATAAATCATAAAAGTTCATTACATCACAATTAGATGGCAGTCACTACTGAATCAGGATCATAAGTGACATTATTCAATATCTTTTGGAAATAATGAAAAGAATATTATTTGGATAGATTCAGGCCTTGTGGATCATGATTTATGAGTAGACATGAATTGCATTTCATCCCTTTCCATCCTTTGTCTGCCTCCTTAGATAATATAAAACCACAGACATTAGCCATTGTTGTAGGCACTGTGGGTAAAATAGAGAGATCAGCAAACGAAATCCCTGTCCTTCAAAAACTTATACTTGACTATGGATTTTTCAAGGAAGTATATATAAATGAGCATTCTGTACTGCATATACTCCAGGCCAGCAATTTATCACTCCAAGTGAATTGTTTGCCAAGGTTTAAAGTTAAATTTAATTTATATATGGATCTTTATCTCTTAAAATATCTTCATAAAGATGGTATATTTTAGCATCAATATAAAAACTGTTGTGTACAAAGATCTGTTTCTTACATACCAGACAAAGCAATTAAAGGAAAGAAGAATTCCAAATCTCAGAAGAGATTGGAGAAGTTTTGAACTAAATCATTATTTTTCCAAATCGTAGATCACACATAACTATTATTTATCAAACATCTACTCAAATCTTTGAGGAGATTTTCAAAAGAAAATGTTCAATATCCAATGATATTTCATTCAGTTAATGGAAACATCAAGCTAGGAAATGTGGTCTAATAGCTAGTGACATTTTCAATTCCTCAAAATTATAGGATAATATTCCAACATATTAAAATTATCATAAAAATCACATGTGCTTGATAAAATCAGGTATCATCATGGTTGTTCATGACTGCTTATGGTAAAACATGAGTCACAGAAAACTTACATTTGAACAGAAAAAAGATGTTAAAATTTTGTATGCAATATCTAAGGAATCCTGTATTGAACTATTTGTAAAGATTTTACTTTGAGTTAAATAAATATTGTGTTAATTTAATGATTTTGAAGTTTTCCCCTCCAAAAATAATTTTACTCAAAAGTATAACTTAACAACATATAAGACCACAAAGAATATGCTAATCTTGCTTTCTGAATCCCTTGCTAAAATTTTACTTAGTCAATGTACACCAGAGGCATGACATTCATCTTATAGCAGTTTTTCAGAAATAAGGAAAGGAAATCCTGCATGTCCTGCTGTACTTGTGCCTACAAATGTACTTCAAGGAAAAAGCTGAAATACAGTAATTTGTTATCATTCTAGAAAGAATATAATTTTATGACTGGGATAATTATGAATATCCTAATAGGAGAAGTATCTGTCATGGCTTGTGTCTCGATGTTTCCTGAAAGGCTCATGAAGTCATAGGTGACAGGCTTTTAGAGTTTGTGGTTCAATGCTGGGATTATTGGAATGAATGCTGCATTATGGGTGTGAGTGCTACATCCAACCTAGGATCGTAGCCTACATACAATATAAAGGACACAGTCTTTTCTCATACTCCTTTCATTTTGAGGTTGCTGTTTTGCTGTGTTCCAATCACCATGAACTGTTTCTGTCTGCCATGTGCCACTCTGCCTTGGAGCCAGCTGAGTATGGAGTGAAACTTCCACAAACTGTAGGCTAAATAAACCTTTCCTTACTTAATTTTTTGCATTGTGGGTATTTTGTTTCAGCAACAGGAGAAAAGTAAGTAAAACAGAATTTCATAATGGGGAAGTGCAGTCATTGCTGTGACTATACCTGACCATGTGGCTGAACAACCTTTGAGAATGACCTGTGAGAAGAGTTTGGAAAGATTCTGGGATGTTACCTGAAAGAGTAGTGCTAGAGCATCTTAGGCTGTTCTGTATGGGAGACTCTGGTCAGAGCTCAGAAGAACAGAAGGTTAATAAATATCCTGACAGTAAAGCATGGGCTTGGGAGGTTTCTGTAGGGAAGAAGGACTGTATTGGCTGTTGACAATGTTATGGCTTGGCAAAAAGTGTATTTGCATTTTGCTCATTTCCTAAGACTTTGCCTGAGACTAAGATGAAGGGTGGAAGACTAATTAAACTGACAGAAGAAATTTCAAGGCAGTCGAATATTGAGACCATTACATAGCTATTGTTGTGGTCTTTCATCCTGACTTCTGTTGCAAATAACGAGCAAAAAAAGTCAAGCAGGATAATTTAAAATGTGAGTTTGGCCATAATGAAAGCTCTAGTAAGTGTATGGATGTACTGAGCTGAGGAGAGCTCAATTGTTGAGAAGGAACAGGAGAATAAAAAAAGATGGTGTTAGGGCATCACAAGAAGCAGCAAGAACCCACCCTTTGCAGCCTCAAAACTGAAAAGTAAAAGACTTTGCTTTGGAAAGAAAACCACATAGCACTAAGTTCCAGAATAGTGGCAGCCACACCAGGCTCTGGAACCATGACAGCATAGAGAATTTCTTCCTCACAATTGGATTCTATGTACTCAGCTATTCGGGCACTTGACTTCTATGACCAAGAGGGAGGAAAATCTTCCCCTTCCAGCTGGCAGCAGACCTTGGCATTATTCATGTGGCACTGAATTAAGGTTTATGCACAACATGAGGTCTGAGGTTAAAAAGACTTCTGCTCAGATTTCAGAAGAAGACTTGGGCAGCCAGGCAGTTTGCCCATGAAAGTGTACTGTGTGAAGCAGTGAAGAAGCAAAAGGTGCAATAGAGACCCTAAAAGTTTGGAAAAGCCAGCACTATGGATCATTTGAGGAAACCTTCAAGGAGTGAGCAAAGCTAGTTCAAGAGAGAAGCCATGGAAGCTACAACCACAGGAAGTGCTATAATTGTGGAGCCACCTAAGACTCTTGGAGCTCATAATTTGCCACAAGTTACATTAGATGGTGCACATGAAACTATAGGACTTAATATTTACCCTGCTGGATTTTGGACTCCCATTCATCATATTCCTTTGTATTCTTGTTTGTAAAATTTGGAATGGAAATGTCTATCTTGTGCCATTGAATGTTGGACATGTTTAACTTTTCATTTATACAGGGGCTCACAGTTAATAGTTTGCCTTAGATTTTTGGAGGAGACTTGGGACTTGGGCTTTTCAGCAATGCTGAAAATGTTAGGACATTTAGCAACTCTTAGAGATGGACTAATTATCTTTTGCATAAAGGATGTGCATGATTCTTTCAGGGGCCAGGGGCGGATGTTATGGTTTTTGTCTGGATGTCCCCTGAAACCTCATACAGTCATGGTGGTAGGCTTCTAGAATTTCTGATTCATGGTCCAGTGCTGCGATTATGGGTGTGAGTGCTACAACATGCCACCCTGGGGTGGTAGCCTACATACAGTTTAAGCAATGAGAAGAGTCTTCTTTCACATGCCTCTCTTTTTGCTCTTGTTTCTTCTGCTGATTTCTACTACCATGAACTGTTGCTCTCTGCATTGGAGCTACCAGAGTATGGACTGAAACTACCACAAACTGTGAGCTAAATAAATCTTTTCTCCTTTGACTTTGGGTGTTGGGTATTTTGTCCTAACAATGAGAGAAAAGGAAGCAGCACAGTATTACTTGAAGGTGGAGGACTGGGCATTTCAGATTTACAAAAGACAAAGAACAAAATGATTAGAAGGTACGAAGTTAAGAAGCAAAGATTACTAAAAAGGGAATATTGGGTACAAAACAAAAACATACATTTTACGAGGCATTGAGGAACCATTTTTCCATGCTCTATAGTTTTTCCATAACAGAATAATGTTTCCAACTGCACATGAATTGAGAAATAATCGAAAGCTATTATTTTGTTGCTTTTATACCTTTCTTCATTCATCTTTAAAGGAGCTATAGTGATTTATAGGGTTGGGAAAATGAAGGAAAATTAAAAATATTTAGAACACATCCTTCTTTTGAAAGGAATTAAATCCTCAACATATGTGGTTTCTGCTCATGTTTTGTGGAGATGTAGAGAAAGTTCTGGAATATCTACCTTTCTGATGAAGGACAAAGTTCAAATTCATTGACTGAACTGTTGACTAACTTATAGCTCAGGTCCTTTAGTTACATGTCTTCCTGCAGTAATGCATCAGCTCCAAAGGTTGATTTTAAGCATGAACACAAATTTAGATTGTATAGGATGTGTTTTCTCCTGACCTATGAGATAGTTTTAAGTTCATTTTTGGAGATGCAAGGGCAGCACTATGTGAACTATATACCTGATGATAAGAGTTTTCATGACATAGGAAAGATGCATGGCATGAAGAAAATTCAATATAACTGTAAATTTTCACCTACTCTAACATGTTATTTTCCATATGCTTATAAAATGATAGGCCTACTGTATAAGTACTTTTTAAATTTTATTTAAAGAGAAAAAACAAAACAAAACAGAAAAAAAGTATAGCAACAATACAAAATTCCAAGGAAAAAAGGAAAAAAAACACGAAGAAATCATTACTTTATAACTTACATACTGTCTTTTTGGAAATAGTTGTTCAAATTACAAAATTAAAACATACAAAGTACACATTCAAACAATGAGACAGTTAACAGTTCTGCTCCACGATCTAAGTAAAACAGTAATATGGTCATTCGTTTTTCACACTAAACATACATGGAATTATATCCTTTAGAGTACTTTCTTTTCCTCTCTTTTATACAGTAGCCATTACACGATTTGGGTTTTATGACTCCTACATTTCTTGTTACTTTGTACATGAGAGACACAATGCAATATTTATAAATATGATTCTTATTTATTTCACTAATGAGGAAAGTCTCAAGTTGTCTCCATTTACCTATGAAGGCCTCAAGATCATCCTTCTTCATAGCTGAGTAATATTCCATTATATAAAAATAACACATTATTTTCAGCCACTCTGCAGTTGATGGGCACCTTGGTTGTTTCCAAGATTTAGCTCTTACAAATTGTGCTGCTAATAACACAGGTGCACATACATCACTGTGATATGACCTTCTCAGTTTTTCTGGAAAAATACCCAGGAAGGGAATAGCTGGGTTGAATGGAGCCTCCACTCCTAGTCTTCTGAGAATTCTCCATAGTGATTTCCGTAGTAGCTGCACCAGTCTACACTCCCACTAACAGTGAAGCAGTGTTCTTTTTTCCCTGCAGCCTCGCCAACTTTGTTATCAGTTGATTTCTTGATGGCAGCTATTCTTTCAGGAGTGAGATGAAATATCAGTGTTGTTTTAATTTGCATTTCTCGAATGACCAGTTATGATGACCATTCCTTTTTGTATTTATTTGCTATCTGTACATCTTCATCTGAGAACTGTGTGTTCCTCTCAGATGCCCATTTTTGGAGAGGGTCTTTGAATTTGGGGGGCTTGATATTTCTCAACTCTTTATATGTTCTTGATATAAGTCCTTTGTCTGAGGGGTTGCTGGCTAAAATTCTTTCCCATTCTGTGGGTTTTCTTTTCACTCTGATGGTGATTTCTTTTGAAGTGCAGAAACTTTTCAATAATATGAGATCCCAGTTGTTGATTCTCTGAAGCATTTCCCATGCAGTTTGTGTTTTGTTCATGAGTTCTCTGCCTACCCCTATGACTCCAAGACTTCTACCTACTTTATCTTCCAGTAGATTTAGTGATTCTGTTTTAATGTTTAGGTCTTTGACCCATTTAGACTTTAGTTTTGTGCATGGTAATAGGCATGGATCTAGTTTCAGTCTTCTTCATGTGGAGAGCCAATTTTTCCAACACCATTTATTAAAGAGGCAATCCTCCCAGTGAACATGTTTAGCCCCTTTGTCAAATATCAGGTGCCTGAGTGTCCTTGTACTTCTACTTCCATATTCTAATCTGTTCTATTGATTCTCGGTCTATTTCTTTTCCAGTACCATGCTGATTTTATCACTGTGGCTTTGTAGTGCATTTTCAAGTCTGGAATTGAAATGCCTCCTGCCTTGCCTTTATTGCCCAGAATTGCCTTAGCTATTCTAGTTTTCTTCTGTTTCCAAATGAATTTTAGGAGTGTTTTCTCTAGATCTGTGAGGTAGATCAATGGTATTTTGATTAGGATTGTGTTAAATCTGTAGAACAGATTTTCACAACGTTGGTTCTTCCTAGCCAAAAGCAAGGAATATCACTCCATTTTCTAATATGCTCTTCAATCTCCTTTTTAAGCATAGTATAATTTTCAGCATATATGTCTTTTACATTCTTAGGTTGATTCCTAAGTATTTCACTTTTTTAGATGTTGTTGTGAAGGACGATATTTCCATTATTTCTCTCTCAGTGAGTTTCTTCTTTGTGTACAGGAATGCTATTCATTTTTAAGCACTGAGTTTGTAGTCAGCTACACTGCTATATTTGTTTATTACCTCCAATAGTCTTTTAATGGAGTTTTTGGGTCTTCTAGATAGAGTATCATGTCATCTGCAAATAGTGATACTTTAACTTCTTCCTTTCCTATCTTTATTCCTTTTATTTCTCTCTCTTTTCTGATTGCCCTGGTTAGTTTTCCAGAACTATATTGAAAAGGAATGGTGATAGTTGACATCCTTGTCTTGTTCCTGATTTTAAAGTGAAAGCTTTCAGTTTTTGTCCATTTAGTATAATATTGGCTCTTTGTTTCTCATAGATGGCCTTTATAAGGTTGAGGTAGACGATGTGTATTCCAAGTTTCTGAAGGGTTTTTATCATGAACATGTGTTGGACTTTATCGAAACCTTTTTCTGCATCTATTGATATGACCATGTGCTTTTTGGTTTTGGTTCTGTTGATATGGTGTATCACATTTATTGATTTGTGTGTGTTAAACCATCCATGCAATCCTGGAATGAACCCCACTTGGTCATGATGTATAATTTTTTTGATGATTTGCTGCATTCTATTTGCCAGTACTTTATTGAGAATCTTTGCATCTATGTTCATTAGTGAGATTGGCCTCTAGTTCTCCTTTTTGCTTGGGTCTTTCTCTGGTTTTGATATGAGATTAATGCTTGCCTCCAGGGATGACTGATGGAGGATTGTTTTCTTTTCAATTTCATTGAAGAGTTTAAAGAGTATTGGCATCAAATCTTCTCTAAATTTCTTGTAGAATTCAGCTGTGAATCCATCAGGACCTGGAATTTTCTTTGTTGGTGAGGTTTTTATTACATTTTCAATTTCAATAGCTGATATTGGATTATTCAAAATTGCTATATCTTCTTGGTTGAGCTTTGGTAGTTCATATGTTTCTAGAAATCTGTCCATTGCCTCTGTGTTTTCCTCTCTATGTGAGTAGAGATTTCAAATAGGTGTTCATGATCTTTTGAATTTCCATGGGATCTGTAGTAATTTCCAACTTTTCAGTCCTTGTTGCGTGGATTTTGGTTTTTTCTTTCTTTTCCTTCATAAGGTTAGCTAGAGATTTGTCAATTTTCTCTATTCTCTCAAAGTCAGCTTTTTGATTCATTAATTCTTAGTATTTTTTTTAGTTTCAATTACAATATGTTGTTTCCACATTTTCATTGAATTGTAGATATTGCTTTATTTCTTCTTTAATTTCATTTGTAGCTCACTGGTTGTTCAAAAGGTTGTTATTTAATTTCCTTGTATGCATGCAGGTTTTGAAGTTTCTTTTGCCATTAATTTCCAATTTCAGTGTGCTATGGTCAGATGTTATGCATGGGACAAATTCAGTACCCTTGCATTTACTTAAGAGTGATTTATGGGAAAATATATGGTCTATTTTGGAGAATGTCCCGTGTGCAGCTCAGAAGAATGCGTATTCTGTTGTACTTGGGTTGAACACTATATATCTACTAAGTCCAATTGCTCACAAGTATGATTCAGTTCTATTACATCTTTGCTGACTGTTTGACTAGTTGATCTATCTCTTTGTCACAATGTGTTGTTAAGGTCCCCTGTAGTAATTGTGTTCTTGTGTATTTGATTTTTCATGTCCATTAGTATCTGTCTTATATAGTTGTATGCTCTTTTGTTTGGTGCATACATATTTATAATTTTCAGTTCTTCCTCTTGAATTTTTCCATCAATGAGTATGTAGTGACCTTCTTTGTCTCTTTTAATCATTTGAGGTTTGAAGTTCACATTGTCTGCAAATAGAATAGTTACCCCTGCTTTTTGCTGGGTTCCTGTTGCATGGAATACTGTTTTCCATCCTTTGACTTTTAATCTATGAGTTTCCTTTTGGGTCAGATATGTTTCTTGTATACAGCATATTGTGGGACCATGTTTCTTGATCCATTCTGTCAACCTATTTCTTTTGATAGTTGAATTGAGGTCATTTACATTTATGAATGTCAATGCTATGTACTGTCTCGACTTTGCCATATTATGTTCCAATTATTTGCTTTCTGCTTCTCCCCCTTATTTAATTGATTGTCCTACCTGGTGGTTTCTTTCCGTTGTTCTGGGGATTGTGGTCATTTTTATCTCTGTCTAGTATGTCTTTCAACACTCTTTCTAGGGTTGGTTTGGTGGATGTGAATTTCTTCAGTTGTTCTTTATCATGGAAGTATCTTGTTTCTCTATTAAATTTGAATGAAAGTTTTGCTGGGTACATCTGTCTGGGTTGAAAGTTTTTTTTTTTTTCTTTCAGGGCTTGAAATATGTCACTCCAAGCACGTCTTGACTTGAGAGTTTGTGCTGAAAAGTCTGCTGTGATTCTAATAGCCTTTCCTGTATAGGTGACCTGTATCTTTTCTCTAACAGCTTTTAGTATTCTGTTTTAAGGTTGTATGTCTGAGATCTTAATTATTATGTGTCTGCATATAGATTTATGTTGGTTGTGACTATTTGGTGCTCTATATGCCTAACTTATCTGCATATCAGATTTTTCCCGATGTTTGGGAAATTTTCTCCAATTATTTATGTGAATATTTTAGCTATGTCGTTTGTATTGACTCCAGTGTCTTCACTAATGCCTATTAATCTTATATTGTTGCTCTTGGCATCATCTTGAAGCTTCTGGATTGTAATTTCATGCTGCTTTGTTATATTTAAAAGTTCTATCTTTTTATTGTCACTAATTGCAATCCTGTCCTCAAGGTCCGAAATTCTATCCTCAGCTTCATTTAAATGGTTTTCCATACTTTGAATCGAATGTTTTGTTTCTTGGATGTCTCTTTCAGTTTGCTTCATGAATTCTGCTTGTTTTCTATATTGTTCATTCAAGGTTTCAATCGGTTTCCCATGTTCCTGTACTTTTTTGTCTATTTCTTCTTTAGCTGCACTCAGCAACTCCTTTACTAAGGTTGTTACTTCTATCTTTACCTGGGAGAGTAATTCTAATTTGATTTTCTCTTATGCCCTTATGCAGTTGTTTTATTTATTTCATTTGCTGTCTTTTCAGAGATTTCCGGTGTGTTACTTTTTGAGTCCTCTAATTTAATGTCTCCTGTACTTGCTGCTGATGGACTGGATGTTTGAGATTGCATTTTGCTTTTTCATTTTGCCATTTTCCCCTTTTGAGTTAGTGTTTGTTCCTTTAGACCCACTTGTGTCAACTGTTGGTAGTGTGTGTCTTGGTGTCATACTGTAAGGTTGATGTTTGTCTAGTTGCTGGGTCCCACAATGAATAGGTGGGCCAGCCACTTGATTCCCTGCTCCAGGGCCTGTTGGGTGAGTCCTCTATTCTTCTTGGGCTGACAAGCCTAGTAGTATTGATGTAGGTCAACTTTTAGTTCCTATTATTACTTTACCTTCAGGTTATTCCAGGTCATCAAATCTCCCCGTCTATAGTGTGTGTGTTGGCTGAGGCCCTACTGTGTCCCTTTTGTACCTTTGTGTCTTATAAGCCCTTTTGATTTTCTTCAAGTTGGGGGGAGTCCTTCTTGGCACACTCCTCACTCTGTCTGATGTTTTCTGTGTGTAGGAAGGAGTCACCTTCCCTCTTGTCAGACTTATCAAGGTCTTACAGTTAGTTGGAGGGAGCTTTACTACTGGCCCTATTTACCCACTGTACACCTCTATTTTAGGGGCATACTCACCACACTGACTGGAGCTAGCTGATATCTTGTTATGGTGAGGCAGTCACTTAATTTCCCTTCAAGCTAGCACAGATAATCTGCTGTAGTCCACGGTTCCTCTGGACACAGAGTTCCAAGTTTGCCCAGTGAGCTGGGGTTTCACAGGAGCGCCCGCAGGGCCCAGGGGGTTTGTTCTGGTCCCTGCTGCCTGCTTGGAGCTCACTGGGCATAGTCTGGTTAGGCCTGCTGTTCCCTCTTGTTTGCCTTGGGGTGGTATCAGATATAGGGCATGGTCTTACTGCCTGGGCGCAGAGTTCTATGTTTGTCCCATGTGCTGAGATTCCACAAGAGTGTGTGCAGTCAGGGCCCAGGGTGGGTTCTGGGCCCCACTGGCTGCTTGGAGTTCTACTTGTATAAGTATTAACACTAAATTTCATGATTTTTTAATAAATTTTGTGTCTTTATCCTAATCATGACAATTTTTAAATGCTACTCTAACATATTTACAATAAAGTAATGGGTAGACTAGGTTAATTACTTCTGTTGTTCATGGGAATGATGAAAAATACATTCTGATTTGCTTCTCATATCTATGAGTTAAAACAACTGTCAAAACTGTAAGTTTAAGTTCAGGATCCAGTGAGCAGCCCAACTCACTTCATTGATTCAGTAATAGACTGGAATAACCTGCTTTGCTTGTCTCTGGTAATGATACCATTCACATGATGAAAACATTTCCTTTATTTTTATTTACAGATTTAATGTAAAACATGGGATAATTATCTGCTCTCATTGGAAAAAAATGCACCAATATTTTCCTTTAGAGTTAGACGATTCAGGCTTGGGCCTGACCCTCCTCCTTGCCCAATTCTTATTATCCCAAGTTTTCTAATACTTTCCTGGGAATTTTTTTAGGGACTTACATTCTCAGCATAATTTCTCTATCTGATGTCTTTTTATTCTCAATCCCTCTTTTTAAAAGTTTTTAGTCTCTTAGTCATCTTTTGTCCTAAGTATTATGTCTTGCTTCTTATATTTAGTCAAATACGTGCTTGCAAAAATTTCCTTATTCAACTCTCTCTGTACTGCTAACACTACTAAATTAGTTTTTCAGTTATTTATCCCTTGTGCATGTTCCCACTAATATGAATGATATGTTCCAAAAAGCTGTTTTAAAAGGACCCCATAGCCATGTGCATTTTGCACAGTCTATGAAAATATTACATTATTTCTGGTCAGTGGAGTGAGAGTTTACCTGTTAGCTACTGTATATATATACATATATGTATATATTAAATTGAAGTTGAAATATACAATTTATATTTATCTTTAAAATGGAAGTGTATGAGTTTTGATCCTCAGCAGCTGAGAGATCAAGCTAATGGTGTGTCATATAACCTAATATGTCTTAAACATGCTGAAATTTGATATTAATTGCTTTTTCAGGTCTTTGCATTATTCTGTCATAGCTTGAAGTTTAGGACATATTTTACTATTAGGCTAATGTGATGGAATAATATAATGATAGATTAAAGAAGAACATAAAACATTAACTAGTGGATTTTATAGTAATGTGTATTGACTTTTTATTAATAATGTATTGTCTATTAAAGAAGAATTTCATGAAAGAAGAATGTGCAGAATAGAAATTACAGCTATAACTATAATGACAGTGAATAGTGGCTTCAATGGCATTTAACAGATGTTCTATTTTCTAAGTAACAGCTGCTTGATGCATTCATTGTACCAAGTTAATGATCTGCTAGTGTTATTTTACTTCACAGATAAATTACTGTGCTCTCCTTAAAAAAGATATGTAATTTTTCATGAGGATGATAGTGTAACAGACTTTAGAAATAAGTAATACTTCTCATGCTTTTATAGCTAAAAGGAGTGATGAGTTGAAGCCATTATCCAGATAATCTAGGAAATAGGAGCAAAAAACAGATTTCTTTAAAGTGAAAGCTGATTGTTTAAAAACAATACAGGACATAGTTGACTGAACTAAATGTAAGCCCTATCAGACTACTTGAAATTTCATGGACCTTGCCAGTGTGACAGAAGGTCTCAACTATGCTGAATATTAGAGTCACTAGCTACGGTCAGGCAGACTAATTAAATAAAAATCTCTGGGAGTGAGTTGTGAACACTGGTATGCTTTTCAAGCTTCCCTGGTGATTTCAACATGCCACCAATGCTGAGAACCATAGTATAATAGACAAATTCTGTCAAGAGATTCTAGTGTTAGTCATTAAATGTTACAAGTGAAATGGAAATCCAAAAGTAATTGCAGAAACTCATAATGTTATACACAGCTGAGTTAGTTAGAAATATTACAGGTAGTAAGACAGGGCTAGGTCCCTGAAGGAGCCAGTGCAGAAACCCAGATAGCTTGCAACTATGGGAAAGACAAACACCTCTTCCTATGGGCCAGTCCTCAAGACATGATCAAATAAATGCATCCATATCCTAAGGACTGATATTCTAAATAGTTCCCTATCAACCTGAGGAAGTCAGGAGTCACCATCCCAACCCCCTATGGAAGAGTCACTGCTCTCTAAGAACGCCAGCTTTCTATGTGACTTGCTTCCCCATTTGTCTCCAATTTAATTGATTTTACCTGAACTATTAATCTTTTTAGCTAACCATAGTTCTGTCCACTTTATGACCCTCTGCCTTGCAAGTTCCCAGTTTCCCACCTTAAACCCATCTCAATCCATGATTTTACTCTACAAAAGTTTCTAGAAAAGACAGAGTCCTTGGCAACCCGCTCAGGACCCCTTCTGTCTTTCTGAGAAGCTTTTTTTTTCTCTCAATAAATATATTCTGTTCTGAACCTCTGTTGTTCCTAAAATCCATTCTTCGATTTTAGAGAGCAAGAACTCATACAAGATATGGTAGGTCAGGAGTCTTAGTCCCCTATATCAATAATTATTCTTGACGTTGGATATTCTAAAACTGTGCCTCTGAAATAAATTTCTATAGTAGACTAATTTACTAAATAATAATAATATCAGTCACAAATTATTTTGTATTATTTATTATGCTGGAAAAAAATATGACATTTTCTATGTGTGTCCTGTCAAGCAACCTTGGTATACCAACAATACTGTTAATAAAATATATTGTCAAATCTATAAAAAGTGATAAATATGAATTATCATGAAAGTTGATGGTTTAAATATATTAGAGGACTAAAACATCTTTCCAGGTAACCACACTTGACTATTTTAATTTTCAGATGCCGCCATGGATATTGAAGGGGTTTAATGGAACTGCATTATTTAACTGAACTGGAAGTTTTGATAAATGAACCTGAGCTGAGTTAGAAATAATATATAAAATGTATTAGTGATTAAATCAGAAAATCAAATAGATTAAGCTTTTACAAAGATTATGATGATCAGAGATACAAATTTCCATTTAATTACATACAGATGGACTTTCCTGTTGCTGTATTTTCATGGCAAATTCATATGTTAAATATTTTTGTCCATTAAATGGAAATTCAGAATTGATTTCCTTATACACAACTAATCAGAGTGATTTTAAGACATTAAAAAATAATACTTGAAATCCAAACTAATGTCAGTGTCAACAGAAAACAGACTGCAATAGGTGATAAATGCACATTATTTTCATTTATGAAGATTAACTTATTTAAATTTACCATGGTTTATTTTATTATTTTGTGGATAATGAATATTTTCTGTGGTATTTTAGAGTTATACTGCCCTACAGCAATAGTAAGTGAGATTTCCAACAATTTGGTTTAATGGAAAAGTTGTTGGAATCATACTTAAGGTATTCTTCCAACAGAGTAGCATTAAAGATAAGATGCTTAATCAGATGATTAAGCACCAGTACTTCTATGACCTCATGTATAAAATGGGAGCATTTGATAAGATTATTCATGTTTCCATTTGTTCTAAAATTTGAATAGTCTTAAATACACATCAGTATTTCTCATTTCTCTCAGAGATACTTTGGTATATTATTTTTATCTCTGAAATCACAATTTATGTTTGAACAGATATTAATGGCTATGTACTATATGCTAAACTATGTATGCACATAGAAGTACCAGTGATCAAGACAGACATTTTCCCTGTCCTCTTTTCAAGTGAATAAGTAATGCCTATACAACAGTCCCAGAGAGTTGCAGTTATCAGGATAGCTCAAAGATCCTGTGCACTGTCTATAGTCAAACTTTCAAGTGCTAGTAAATTAGTTACCTACCATTTTTCCCATTAGTTACACTCCATAGTTCTCAGTGTTCTTGATCTAAATTTGGTAAATTCCATAAACAAGGTGTTGTGAGGTATGAAAATAAGATATCTCATTATCAATGGGACACAAATGTCACAGTCACAGCTCCCTAATGCGTCTCTGTTGCTTAACCTATGTAGATAAGCATAGCCCATTTTTTAAAAAACCTAAGGTTTTTCTCTTTAATGCTACTCTTTTGGAAGTGCACTATTTGAAATTTAACATACTGTGGAAGGATTACCCAGCTTTAGGAATTCAAAATAAGCCATAATTACTTTGTCTTTTCAAATCTCATTACCAAAACTTATCACAATTCTGCAACAATTCTACAATCTCTCCCTCCTGATAAATGAATCCTAAAATGTTTTCCTCTAAAACAATTTGAACTTTTGAAATACTGATTTTTTTTTCTATAACTGCAATCTGGTACTGTGATTATGCTGTGACCAGGCGCCATAGTTTTCTTGCTTGTAGCTATCACTTCACTTAATCATAGCTACTCTCAACCCAGCTACTTTTGGCAGTTCTGTCATTCTTTCTCTTGTAGGATCACTAAGAATATGACATGGGACATTTTAGATTTCTTGAGTTTAGAGCTCTCCTCAAGTAAATTGTACTTTTAAACATTTAAAATTGTGTGATGCACCACCCAATATCTTATGTGAATACCATGTGTTTGCTCTAGCATTTATGGTTCTGAATGTGTGACTACTGAATTCTGAGAAGAAGGAAGACTTAGATAAAATATTATATTTAGGAAAGATTGCTCCTACATCTCTAGTGCATCAGAAGGATGCTAGCAATACCAATCTCCAGATAATCATCCATGAAACATACATGGCAAAACTCCAGTCAGTCTTATAACATTGTTTTTGCATTAGCTTTCCTCCAGTTCCAATGTTGGTACAATTTTTAAAATTTTCTTTTTCTTGTAAATAACCACAATTTAAGTGTCTTAGCCTTTGTGGGCAATGCCATTTATCTCATAGATGTTATTGATATTCTGGAATTGCAGCAAAAGTAGCCATACAAAATAAAGAAACAGAAGTGACTATATTCCAATAAAACTTTTTTCATTAGCACTGATGTTAGAATTCCCTACATTTTTGTATCATGCAGTATTCTTCACTTTTCCAATCAAATATATATGGAAATTCCACTGTATATTTCCTTGTATAAATTTATACCATTGAATAAATATCATTATACAAAAAGTGGCAGTAAAATTCATTGGACTCATCAGCTACACCTTGCCAATCTCTGCTCTAGTTCATCTGACTCTATTTTTACGTTCATCTTTGTAAGTAAATCTCTTAAATGTTCTTTTCTAGCACGAAGCTCAAAAATTTGGCAAGAATTGGAATTATCCCTAGTAAGTCAGCCCTTTTAATGGTCCCAGATAACATTATTCCTCATATTGAAGAGCCTGGAGACATACCTTTGCCAAATACTTAAGAAAAGTGAGTAATAAATGTCCTTCCAGTTGTGGGTGCCTTAAGTAGATAAATAGGAATAAGATATAGGGCTATTGGTGTCTTATGTATTGTTTACCTATTTATAATCTGGGAAACAGTACCATTTTCATAGAACCTTACTTTTTGATATTATTACCACACTCATTGACTTGAAGATTTGCATACTGATTCCTTCTGAGAGAAAGTAATCAAAAGACTGTAAAACTTGCAGTACTTTAAAAAAATAGACCACTTGCAGGCTTCCTTCAGCTCCATATTTACAGAAATTCTCAGTTCTCAGTTTATGCCACTCACTTGTATGACTCTTTTCCCCAGGGAAGAATGATGAGGATCAGTTAATCCTGCTTTAATATAGTTAATGAGGTTCACTAAATCTATAGACATAATCTCCAAAAACTGGAAAGATACTGTTCTTCCCTGGCCCAGCTAAAATGGATGTGCTCTTTTGCATTCTTCTTTTATTTCTTATTTCCTCTTTTATTTCTTAATCAGCAGGAGTATCTCCTGATGATGCTAATCTAAATGACATGCAAAGTAGCTATACTATCTTGGAACCCATAATATCTAAAAGGTATGTGCTGTGATTTGAATATGGGTAGTGTCCTTGAAAGACCTATAGGTTAGAGGCTTAGCTCCTAGTGTGATGCTACTGAGAGATAGTGGAAACTTTAGAAAGTAGGGTCTTATGATAGCTCCTTGACATACTTTAGGGTGCCCTCAAAAAGGACTGTGAGACCCGGTTAGTTTTCTCAGTCTCTTCGCTTCCTAATTCATTATGTAAATTGTTTGCTTAGGCACACAATTCTGCCATTATGCATTTTACTCATGAAAGGCCCACCACAACGGTCTACTCATTCTTGGATTGGAATCTCCAGAAAAGTAAACCAAAAAATTCTTTTCTCTCTGTAATTCAGTCACTGTCTTCACCAAGATAATATCCAAAACCTGTAACTTAAAGGAGATGAGGTTTGTTTTGCATCAAAGTTTCAGAAGTCTCAGTCCCTCTGTGCTTGGTGGCATTGTGAAGGAATGGGGCACAGGAAACCTGCTCATAGTGGCTAGGAGGCAGGGAAAGAAAGGAGAAGTTGAGAGGCAGGTATACTTGGTATCACCTTCCAAAAGTCCCATCTATAAGGTCCTGAAGCTATTGAGAGACATCTTGATCTAAACAATAGCATTAATTGCCTAACGTATTTCATTATAGTAACATGAACCTGAATTATGCAGTGCCTGTTTCTTAATTATTAAGATTTATAGTATTTTATAGAACAAGGCTAGAGGGATTTCTAAAAGCAAGCATCCCAAATATTTGGCTTTTTATGTGCTTTGTTTTTTTACGTTGTGTCTTAGCCACTTTCTCACCACTAGGACACAATACCTGACACCTACAACTTAAAGAAGAAGAGGTTTATTGCATATCATGGTTTTACTTTGATGGTCAACTGACTCTAAAGCAGAAGAGACACGGCAGAACAGCTTGGCAGAGTAAAGCTATTCAACCTGTGCAGCCAGGGAGGAGACAGCAAAGGGTGGAGCCAGGAAGTAAGATATACATCTTTCAGGTCACATGTCCAGTGACATGTCACTTCTGACAGGACTTCACCTTGTAAGAGCACATTCAGTTGATCAACAACTGATGAATAGAGCATTCCATGAGCCAATCACTATCCAAAGCCATGACCCTGAACACATAAGATCTTGGAGGAACCTTTTATATGCAAACCATAACATGTTCCTATATATTATATAAGACACACAGAAAATATACACAATATAATCATTGCTTTGGTATACATAGTCCATTTTTGAAATTGTATGCATTTGTTACCTATGACTATTCCATTTTCTTTCTTTTTCTTTCCTCAAAGACACAATTCTTTTTCTGTAGCCATTGTTTTTAACTTCTATTTTGACTTTCCTATTTTCATTATGTATACATGTATTTGTAAAAAGCACATACTATGTTTTGACATACTTAACTTTTTGATAGATGACATTACATTGCATCATTTGTTTCCAGTTTTACTACATTTTTCAAGAAGCCTGGTATTTTTAAGATACATTTATGGTTTTAGGTAATTTTACCTTCCCATTTTAAGTGGCCAGCATTTGAAAAAGAATGGGAAACTGACCAATCAGCCTACGGCTAGAAGGAATGAATCTAATGTTGGTCAATATGACATGAAACCCTCCCTTCAATGTTTATGTTTCTCTTTTAAGTTGGAAGTAATTCACTTCAATTTCAGTTGCATTTCTCTAAAGGCGCACACTGCCAAATTCACTGGTAGTCATACCAGTGACTGACTTTGTCATTTTATTTATTCTGTATATTTTATGGGACACTGTTGGAGACTGGCTTCACAGGGTTAAGTTGCTGAACACAAAGACCTCTGGCTATGCTGGGAAAGCACATATTCACAGTACTCTGAAGCCAAGAGAACCACAGCTGAGGCAGCTGAGGACATGAAGACACAGGCTGCTGACACTCCTCATTCCAGAGCAATGAAGCTGCCAATCATAGTGATCAAGCAGTTCTCTTAATTGGAAAAAAATTTACAGCTTTTCAGTCTCAGGATCCCAGTAATTTTCATGGACTTTGGCCTTTCATGCCCTCCTCTTCCTGTACCCGCCAAGTCTGTGGAATAAATGCCAGCTATCCAGAGAAATTCTATGTCTCAACTCCGAGTCCTTACTCCCAGGGAGTCTCTACTCCCCGAGAGAGTTCTGACCTTCCTGGAGCCCCCCAAAATCATACCACTGTTTCTTTATTTACATCATATACCATCTACTCATTCTAGGAGATTGGGGCTAGGCCAAGACTCTGATAGGATGACAGTTTTGTTGTTGGCTTTAAAGAGACTTAGAATTTTGATAATATTGGTGAATTTTGTTTTTACAAAGAGTTAATGAAAACTTCATTATTAAATCGACTCAAGAATAAAATTCAAGAGCACATGGAGACGACTCAAGGATTCATGTGTGATATGATATATTGCATTATAGACCCTGAGTCATCTGGTTCCCCATAGACTGGGGAGAGAGACAAATTGTCCAACTGAGTATTACAAAATCTTGCTCAATTTTTTTCTTTGCCAAAACACAAGTGCTGCAGATCCTTAAAGATTTGGTTTGACCCCTAATGAGAAGGGTTTTCATATACAACTGGACATGAATATATGTAATAAGAAAGATCATGAAAGCCTAGGTTATAATTTATTGTTAAAATTTCCTTCCTTGCCATCATAATGCAGATAAAACTGAAATGAAATATAAAGGTCCCAATATTTTTCCAAAGACAGAAAACTCCTTCAGTTATATAACATGGTTGGTTAAAAAATAAAAAAAACTCTAAAACTTTTTATGTTACATGAAGATAGTCAAATCTATATTACTATAAATTAGCAACATCTGTATTGTTTTAAGGGTGACTTCCCTGCTTTTTCTACTAGAGACTCATTGACAAACTTCACCAGGTTTGATCTTCAAAAGCATGTACCACTAAGTCAGTTCTTGATACTTCAAGTCTCTCTATAAATTCTCACTTAATCTTTTATGTAATTTCATCAAATAAGAGTATTACTGAAGTGAACTTTCAGCGGATTTATTGTGACATAGTCCAAATGTGTTTTCAGGTAAATTTGTTCACTGAGAAACTGACACAGCTTCTGAGAGCAAGCAACATATGTGTAAATTTTTTACAGCAAATTTTTCTTTCTTTATGTTTGGAAGTAAAAGTCTTCAATAACATTGTCTTCATGTTTGCTACTGACACAAAACTTTGTGTGGTTACAAATGTTGATTATTTTTGGCTGAGGGTGTGTGAAGTGATTTCTAGTGCATTTGTGCTCCCTTGGGTACAGCTATGGGCCATTGTCCCCAGTGGCTAGGACCCCACCCAGCTTTCTGAACAACTGAAGGAAGCACAGGAGATCCAGGGGGTCTGAATAGACTATGCCTAGCCACCTCCATTGAGTCCCTGGAGGTGAGGGCTCCCAAGGTGAATTATAGCATGCTTGTGCTTCCTTGGAGAGAGCTTTGTCCATCTCTCCCAGCAGTTAGGAACCTGCCCAGCTCCTGAAACACCTTTGGAGGCATGGGAGGTCCCACAGGCCTGACTGGGCCATGCCTAGCCACCTCCATTGAGCCCAGGAGCTGAGGGCTTGCAAGGTGATTTCCAGCCTGCCCACAGGAAGCTTTGGAACATTGAACAAAACCTGAAAATATAGGAAAATGACAAAACAAAAGAACAAAATTCAATCTCAAACCTCCCACCCATCTCAACCAAGCCTAGGAGCCATGCACATAGAACAAAATAGAAGCCATACACCTGAAATGCCTGAAATAATATCAACTGAAATAAAGAAACAACTCTGGGAAGCTATAAAAGAACTCAAATGAAAAATAATTTCCCAGGTAAAAGAAGAAATGACAAATGTAATGAAAGAAAAGCTGAACACATCTAAAGAAGACATAGTTAAAAAATTAGAGGAACAATGCAAAAAGATGGAAACTCTGAGTGAAGAATATAAGAAACTAACAGAATGAATGAAGCAGATTCAAAGAGATATACAATAAATCAAAAATTCCATTGAAAGTTTGCAAAATTGCCTCACCAAAAGTGAAGATACAATTTCAGACCTCTAAGACAAGATTGCAGCTCGTGAACATGAAAGGAAAGATCTTTTAAAAATAACAAAGAATCAGGAAATAACAATTCAACAGCTGCAAGATGACTCAAAGAAAAACAAAATAAGATTGATAAGGATAAATCAAAACGGAGGGGACAATGCAAATGATATCAAGAGGCTATTTACAGAAGTAATAGCTGAAAATTTCCCAAACATGAGAATGGAAAATGACATATGGATGAGTGAAGCATATAGAACTCCAAATAGCCATAAACAAATTAAAACTATATCCAGACATATAGTAATCCACATCCCAGAAATGAAACATAAGAGCAGAATATTAAAAGCTGTTGGAGAGAAGAGACATATCACCTATAAAGGAAAACCTATCAGAATCACATCAGACTTCTCAACATCAACAATGAAGTCAAGAAGAGGATGGAATGAAGTATTTCAGATCCTAAAGGAAAATGACTTCCAACACAGATTGACATACCCTGCAAAACTGTCCTTCAAAATGGATGGAGAAATAAAATACTTTCATGAAAAGAACAGATGAAGAATTTCATGATCACCAAACCAACCTTACAAAGAATACTAAAAGACATTCTAGATACACATAGGAAAAAACCACTAAGCAAGACAGACAATTAAAGAGAGTGGAAAGATAAAGAAGCAACAGCAGAAAGATAACATGTCAAAAATAAACCAATATACATCAGTTATAACCATTAATGTAAATGGCCTCAATTCACCAATTAAAAGAAACGGACTGGCAGAATGGATCAAGAAACTATATCCAGCCATATACTTTCTATAAGAAAACCATCTAACCCAAAGGGAAACTCATAGAATGAAAGTAAAAGGATGGAAAACACTGCTTCATACAACAGGAATCCACAAAAAAGCAGGAGTAACTATTCTGTTTGCAATGTGAACTTCAAATCCAGAATGATCAGAAGTGGTAAAGAAGTTCACTACATACTAGTTAGGGGAAAACTTCAAGAGGAAGAGATAACAGTCTTAAATACATATGCATGAAATTCAGGAGCACCCAGCTATACAAAACAAGTATAGACGGAAATGAAAAATCAAATAAGCAATAAAACAATTATAACAGAAGACCTTAACATGCCATTGACACAAAGGGACAGATCAACCAGACAGAAAATCAGCTAAGAAATAACAGAACTGAATCACACCTATGAACAAATGGACATGATAGACATATATAGATTATTCCACAAAACAACATTAGAATATACATTCTTCTCAGCAATACACAAAACTTTATCTAAAATAGACAATATAATAGTCCACAGAACATATTTAAGTAAATGCAAAAGAATTGAAATTATCCCATCAATTTTATTGGATCATAGTGCCATGAAACTAGAAATTAATGACAAAAGAACCTACAAAACTCGCACAAACACATGGAAATTGAATAATACAATCTTGAGCAATCAGTAGGTCATTGAGGAAATTAAAGAAGAAATTAAACAATATCTACAAGCAAAAGAAAATAAAAATACTATTTACCGGAATCTGTGGGATGCAATAAAAGCAGTCCTCAAAGCAAAATTTGTTGCAGTGAATTCCCCCATCAGGAAAAGAGAACAAACACAAATAAACAACCTGATGCTACAACTCAAGCATCTAGAAAAAGAAGAGGAAGTCAAGCCAAAAGCCAAAAGAAGGGAGGAAATTATAAAGATCAGAGCAGAAATCAATGCAATAGAGACTAAGAAAACAATACAAAGGATCAATGAACCAAGAAGTTGGTTCTATAAAACTATAAATAAAATTGATAATCCCCTAGCCAGCCTTATTAAAAATGGAAAGGAAAAACTCAAATTCATTCAATAAGGAATGAAAAGGGTGAAATCTCTAGACTCTCTGGAAATACAGAAGATCATCAACACTATTTTGAAAACCTCTACTCTCATAGGTTCTATAACAAAGAAGAAATGGCAAGATTCCTAGAAACATATGAACTACCAAAGCTGATTCAAGAAAATGTAAAACTGCTGAATAACCCAATTTCTATTAATGAAATTGAACATATAATTAAATCCTTAAGAACAAAGAAGAGCCCAGTCTCAGATGGATTCACTGTGGAATTCTACAAGAAATTCAAATAACACTTAAGGTCGACACTTCTCAAACTCTTCAATGAAATAGAAAGGGAAGTAATTCTTCATAATTCATTCCTGAAAGCAAATATAACTCTAGTACCAAAAATCTGAGAAAGACCCAACTAAAAAAAGAGAACTACAGGCCCATCTCCCTAATGAACATAGATGCAAAAATTCTCAATAAAATATTGGCAAGCAGAATGCAGCAAATCATCAAGAAGATTATACACCATGACCAAGTGGGATTCACCCTCGGAATTCAGGAATGGTTCAACATATGTAAATCAATAAATGTGATCCACCATATCAATAGAGCCAAAAGTAAGAATCACACGATCATCTCTTTAGATGCAGAAAGAGCTTTTGATAAGGTCTAAAACTCACTCATGATAATAACCTCATGAGAATTGGAATAGATGCTCTTTACATCAATATGATGATAAAGGCCATCTACAACAAACCAAAAGCTAGTATCATATTAAATGGCCAAAAACTAAAAGCCTTTAACCTAACATCAGGCATAAGACGAGGATGTCCATTATCACCACTCCTATTCAACATAGCGCTGGAAGTGCTAGCCAGAGCAATTAAACAAGAGAGAGAAGTAAAAAGAGAAAGGATAAGAAAAGAAGTTGAATTATAACTGTTTATAGATGACAAGATACTCTACATAGAAGACTCCAAACTCCCAAAACTCCATTGAAAGACTCATAGATATAATAAATAAATTCAGTAATGTAGCTGGATACAAAGTCAACACTCGAAAATCAATAGCATTCCTACACACTAACAAAAAAATCACTGAGAGAGAAATAAGAGAAGACACACCCTTCACACTAGCATCCAAACAAATGAAATACTTAGGAATTAATCTAGTGAAGAAGTGAAAGATTTATTCAGGGAAAATTATAATACCCTGAAAAAAATTGAGGAGGACCTCAGAAAATGGAAAGACATCCCTTGTTCATGGATAGGAAGAATAAATATTATGAAAATGGCCATTCTCCCAAAATTGTTATACAGATTCAATGCAATGCCTATAAAAGTACCATGAGCATACTTCATAGATCTAGAGAAATCACTCCTAAAATTCATCTGGAACCAGAAGCGACCTAGAATAGCAAAAGCAATTCTAAGCAGCAAAGGCAAGGCAGTAGGCATCAGAATCCCTCACTTGAAGTTATACTACAAAGCTACAGTAATAAAATCAACATGGTATTGGAATAAAAACAGACCTGAAGATCAATGGAGTAGGTTAGAAGATAGAACTACAGCTGCAAACACACTTAGCCACCTTATCTTGGATAAAGGGCCAAAACATGTGCACTGGAAGAAAGATAGTCTCTTTAATAAATGGTGCTGGAAAAATTGGCTCTCCATATGCTGAAAACTGAAACTAGACCCAAGCCTATCACTATGTTGTAAACTAAAGTCTACGTGCATCAAAGATCTAAATAACAGAAATACTAAATCTGTTGGAAGGCAAAGTAGCTAAAAATGTTTAAGACATAGGGGCAAGTAGAGAATTCATGTACAAGAATCAAACTGCACAAGAAATACTTCCCAAAATCAAGTTCTGGTATCATGTCTTATTAAAGAGTTTCTGCATGTTGAAACAAATCCTCTGCATAGTGAAAAGAAAACCTACAAATTGGGAAAGAAATTTAGTGAAATCTACCTCAAAGAACTTCTGTCCAGAACATATAAAAAAATTAAAAACAAACAGACGCTGAAATTCAAAGACCCAATCCAAAACTGGGCATTTGAGTTGAATACACCGTTCCCAGCTGAAGAAATGCAAATGGAAAATAAATACATGAAAAAATGTTCATCATCATTAGTCATTAGAGAAATGCAAATTAAAACCACACTGAGATTCCATCTCACTCCAGAGAGAATGGCCAGGATAAAGAAAACTACCAACTACAAATGCTGGAGATGTTGTGGTGAAACAGGAACACTTCTGCATTGTTGGTGGGAGTGTAGACTGGTGCAACCACTGCCTATGTCAGTCTGGAGATTCCTCAAAAAGATGGGATTGGAAGTCCCATTTGACCCAGCTATTCCACTTCTGTTCATATTCCCAGAAGAACTGAAAATATCATACCACAGTGACATATGTGCACCAATGTTTATAGCAGCACAATTTGTAGTAGCCAGATCTTGGAAACAACCTATGTGCCCATCAACTGAGGAATGGATAAAAATTTTGTGGTATTTTTATACAATGGAGTACTACTCCGCTATAAAGAATGATCACATTGAGATATTTATAAGTTAATAGACACAACTTCAGACCATACTCATAAGTGAAATAGATCAAACTCATATGTACAAATACTGTATAGTCTCCCTAGTGTAAGAATTGGTAAGAGTACATAATATTGTATGGTAATCATGGTTCCTCATTATATTGCTTTGCAGTCTTATATTTTCATTCATTAGTTGGAATGGTTTTACTGTTTTTTTAAATTTTATTATTTGTGATTGTATAAACAGCTACTTTGAACAAAACAAGACATTATGGCAGCCATTGCTGATTTAATACCATCTTTCTTTGAAGTCCTACTACACATTTGTTCTGTTTCCATTGGTTCTACCATGTTGTGTCTTATTGTATTTTAATGTGTGATAGTATAAACCAAATTTTTAAGGAAAATGAGATATTATAGTAGCCATTGTTCTTTATCAGTTATTTGGTTTTGAATGTCCTGTAATATTTTCATTCTCTTGAATGGATTTATACTATTTGGTTATGTTTAATACTGTTGTGTTTGAAGGTATGCTCAACTATTTCAAAGAAAAGAGACATTATGGTAGCTATTGTTGATATCTGGTTGTCTTGTTGTGAAGTGCTGTGTTGTTTCCATTGTTTTGTGCTGCTTTTTTTGTGCTGTTCTCTTTTGTTTATTCTCTTTAAAATAAAATAAAATAAAATAAAATTTTTAAAAATCCAAAAAATATGTTGACTATGAAGCCTTTTAGTGCTATGCCATGAACATGATCATAGTATCTATTTGGCAGTATATGTACAGCCTAGTACACAAGTGTGTTATCAGTTAGGAAGAATATGAAATTTTTTTCAGAGGAAAGCTGCAAAAGGAAATTAGTTTCTGACAAAAGTTATACTCTAATTGTATTTAAAATATCGGTTGCCTAGTTGCATTGCATTGTATTGTGTTGTATTTATTTTTTGGACAGAAATGATCTTGCTACATAGCTAAGCCGGGACTTGAACTTTCTTTGTAGCCCAGGCTGTCTTTGAACTCGTGGTGATCCACTTGCTTCAGTCTCCCAAGTGCTAGGTTTATAGGCATGTACCTCCACACCTGGATGCCTACTTGTATTTTATATCTCAGTTGTTCGATATCATATTCATAGAAGTTACCTGGCTATTTCTTTAGAAAAATCCAGAGTATGAACAAAATGACTTTGGAGTACTTTGGCTTGCAGTCTTTCATCCTGTTACAGAATCATTTTCTCCAATGGTGCTTTAGCATTATGCTTTTGTTTTGTAGAGAGGCAGACTGATAGGAATTTGGCAAAATAGATAAGGATATTAATAAGGATAATCATGATACTTCAGTGTTTATACTGGGCAAAGTTCTGGAAAATTCTATCAAAATATAATCAAAGTTAAAATTTATGGTAGTGATTATATAATTTAACAAGTTGAGTCTCATAAATATGCTTACTTGTTGGTTTTGTCTGGTAGGCAACTTGCTGTCAAAATTTTGCTTTATTGTTTTCTGTCATTTAGCCATCTATGTGACATCATGGACATATTTCTGTGCAGAGGTTTTCTTCTTGCAATGACTTTCCATTTACATACTTTTTAATTAATTTCTTAATACCTAGTTGGGCTATATGTATGTCTTTAAATATTTCTTTCTGTAATTTGATTTATAATAAATATAACTAACATAGCATAAAATAAAACTTAAAATATTTAAGTTCAGTCAGTTTTCTTGAAGTGCTTTCCTCTGATAAAATAAAATAAACATCTTGTGAGTAACTGAAATTTTGTGTGTAAAAATCTGCTGCCAAGACAGTCATATGTTTTCATTCTTTCTTTCTTTTCCTTCTTTTTTTTTTTTTGGTACTGGGGGTCAAACTCATGACCTCACACTTGCCAGGCAGGAACTTAAGCCACTGAGCTAAATCCCCAGCACTTCATATACAAATAAATTTAATATTGGATCAACACAATTGAGAAAACCTCAGTAGAATAAGTGAAACTGTTTAAAAATCAATTGACTACTTATATTCAAATTTTCTTCAGTCAAAATTACTTGGGAGTGATGGACAAATACATTTAATATAGAGCATTTCCAATGATTGCTCAATTGACTTTTTAAATATTTGTCACTTATCCTCTGAGATAGTAGACAAGACTTATAGCTAGAATCAAGTTCCTTATCCACCCTGAAAACATGTGAATTGAGAGTGAACCAAAGATTTAAGGAGTCACTAACTGGATATGTCTCCAGACTACTCAAGCATTCTCTATGACAAAGAAAACCTACAAATGTTTTATGTGATAGTTTAATAATTTTAGGGTTAAATTAATGCAAAAATACCTTAGGTAACTTATTCAATGACTTCATAGTGATACTGGAATCAAGAATTCATTGGTGGGGTATTTTAAAGTTTCTTGGAGGCTGCTTGTAAATTGCAAACACAGTTTTTCAAATTTCCTCCATGTCAGGAAGGAAATTTGTTCCTTTATGCAACATTATGATAAGACTCCACATTACATTCTTATAGATATTTCACTGTTATATGCTGGACTGTATATTCCCAAAATTCATATGATGAAGTCCAAATTGCCAGCACCTTAGAGTATGAACATATTCGGAGATAGGGATTTTAAAAAGGAGTTACGTTAAAATGAGGTCAAGACGATGCCCAATCGGATATGACTAGTGGATTTATAAGAGGAGAAATTGAGGACACAAACATTGTCAGAGGAAATACTATGGGAAAAGCCTGATGTTCAATCTGTAAGAAAAGGAGAGAAGTCTCAGAAGAAATCATCCTCCTGAGGCGTTACTCTTGGACACTTATCCTCCAGAGCTGTGAGAAAATAAATTTCTCTTGTTCAGAGCACTAGTCATCAGTGGTTTGTTTGGCAGTCCTACTGATTGAATATATCTACCCAATTTGAAAGGAGCAATCATACTTGTGATCCATGGAAATAAGATAGCAAAATGAAGTCCAGATGATTTCCATTAATCCCTTAATTCTCATCGTATCCCATTCTACATCCTGTGTGTATTTTACTATATTTAGTTATTTAATAGATCATAAATATCTTGGAATTTTTCATTTGCTTTTTCTGGGTACATATGCTAAGAACTATCATTATTATGCCATGCATGTTATGAAGAGAGAGGTCACATTGTCTTTTTTACTGTCTTGTTTAATGCTATCAACGGAGGTTCCTACATTGTTCAGTCCAAGATAATTTTTCTGCAGAATGCATTTTCTACTCATTTTGGTACAGTTTGTTTTCAGCAGGCTACAATGCCACTTAACTATATTTTGTCATCCTTCCTGGTGGATAGATAGGGTTATGTGTATTTGTGAAAGTGGAATAAAGCCAGAAATACTTCATGGAGCTTTAATAGTGCATCTTCAAAAGAGGACTAGTTGTCTTCTACTTCATTAAATCTCTTATCCTGGGTTCTGAGAAAGGTGTGTTAGTGGTGAGCAAGCTTTACTCTGGTAATACACAGATGACTGCAAAACAATCAAATGAAAATGAGCCAACTTTTGGGATGATTCAATATAGCAAATCTATTCCCCTGAACTACCAATGTCACAAGATACATATATATATTTCCTTTGAGCTGTCCAGCCTGTATCAAAGCATATAATTATTGTTATTTTAATCTAAACAATCAAATAATGATATATGTTTCAAAGATAGGGGAAAAGTTAGGCTAATATAATTTTTAAACTGTACCCTCTGTATATGCCTTATTGTAATAATCTCATATAATATAGGCTACTGAAATAATAGCGATAATTCAACATGTTATCTCTAACACTATTTATTCTCATTGGAAAGAAATGGAATTTTATTTGTTACTATTTATTTGAAAAATTTTATGTAATGAAATTCCACTAGTACTTATTATTTAAAACTGCATGAAACTAGAGTTTAACTTTGTCCTCACTATATGATTCTAAATTTTATATAATGTACTTACAATCTCTCAGCTTTCGATAACATAGGTAGCCATACTGAATTTTTTTAAAAAGCACAGATTTCTTAAACAGCTAGTTAATATAGGCAGATTTGTGTTAATTTAAAAAGCAAGAGTGGACATACAGTCCTAGGATTTTTTGAACCTAAATGGTCCAATGTTTTGATGAAATTTGAGATGGAAAAGTGTTATAAATATCAGGTATTTTTATATCACTTTCAAATAATCCAGTAGTGAATCAACTCAACAACAACAACAACAACAACAACAAAAATAAGCTATGAATGCTTTAACCTTAAATTCTAGGCAGCAATAAATGTCTGATTGGCTGGCTGTCAAATTCAGGAATTTATCCGCTGAGGGTGAAACAAGGGTCCATGCCTTTCTGTCATAAGGATAATAGCCCTTTCACACAACCCTTGAGATATGTTTTGATGTTGACCTTGCCAAACTGCTGATCTTTCAAGTCCTGTCCGGAGCAAATGCCCATAGTCATTGTGCCCTTGTCCTCTGTAATTGTGTGGTCCATCTGGGGAAGTCTAGTCTTAGGCAAGGTGGGAGAACATAGATCCTTATCTCTGTGCTGACTTTCTAACTAATGATTTGCTTTCTTCTCTCCTTCCTTCCTTCCTTCCTTCCTTCCTTCCTTCCTTCCTTCCTTCCTTTCTTCCTTCCTTCCTTTCTTTCTTTCCGGAACTCAGTAATGCTGTACCACCAAACTATATTCCAACCCATTTATACATAAATTTTGAGGCATGGGCTTGCTAAATTGCCTAGAATACGCTGAAATTTGTGCTCCTTCTGCCTAAGCCTCTCAGAGAGATGGGATACAGGCATGTGTCACCACACCCAGCTGACATATTTTTTTCCTTTCTCTTCTTTGCTTGGCTTTGTTTGCCTTACCCTGCCAGTCACAAAAAAGCTTTAATTAGAAAGTTAGAGGGAAGTTAAGAAAGGGCTCCAATTTGGGTAGCTGGAGGGGGCACATTCTGACACAGGTGTTCAGACAGGACCCCGATGTACTTATTTATAAAGGATTCATTCCAGGTAAACTTTGAAGAGACCCTTATTACAGCTTATTACTGGCTTTTATCATTCAGTCCATGGAGGTAAACTATACCACTGATTAAGTTTTGAGAAGAGTGAAAATGAACCAAGATAATATTTACAATTCTATCATTGTATGTTAGAAATTCCTTATAAAACATGTAACTATGTGTCTTCATGTATGTTAAAAACACCCTTCAGTAATAAAAGTTTTACCTTTCCCCAGGCAACTTCAGAATCCAAATTGCTTGGCATTCCTTCACCTGCTGACCT
>PVJX010021563.1:0-31656 GCA_004027295.1 Dolichotis patagonum | reverse complement strand
TGAAGGGAAAAGGAAATAGCTTAGCCAGCTCTGTACATATCAGTTCATGGAGATAGGGTCAGTTAGCTGAAGTGGAGGTGATTATTCTGTGTTCAAGGAAAGCCATCCATATGGTCTTCTACAATAGGGGAAAGAAACTCCTAACCTGCTAAATGTCCAGTATGAGTTCCTGTTCTTTATAACTGAAGGATGAATTTTAAGAACAACAGAGTTAAGAGCAGAATATATTAATTGGGAAAGAAAGCTTCTGTCCAAGAGAGAGACAGAAAAGGTCCTGAGTGAGTTGCCAAGGACTCTGCCTTTTCTAGGAATTTTTATAGAGCAAAACCAAGAGGTGAGGTGGGTTCAAGGTGGGGTGGGGGTGGGAAATCACAAGATGAGTTTGAGGTGGAACAAAATTATGATCAAAGATTATGAGTATAATCTCTCAGGTAAAAATTGAATAATTGAGGATCAAATGAGGAAGCAAGTCACATAGCAAGCAGGCAAGAAACAGAACAGAGGCTTTTTCTGGAGGGGACAAGTCAGTGGCTCTGGCTTTTTCAAGGTGATGGATCCTATTTAGATTATCGATCACTGTTGTTTATCCTTAGGAGATGTATGTGGGTGCATTCATTTCATCTTTTGTCTTGAGGTCTGACCCTCAGAGGATGTGTCTTGTCTTCCCTGTAGTTGCAGTGTATCCTGTCTTCTGCACTGGCTCCTTAAAGTGCCTACCCCTATCTAACTGTCTACAGTATTTCTACCTAACTTAGCTGTCTATAATAGTAGCTACTTGAAATGTAATTCTACTAAACTTATGAATCCATAGATAGAGATTGGGTTAATGAATTTAGTTTAAAAAAACAGTTGAATGTTCTAACTATAAGCTATTTGCAAGAGACTAATCTTAGGTCATACATATTTTAAAATGAAAGGGTAAAAAATTTTATCAAAACAGTAAACAAAACAGCAAGAGTAGCTATACTGATACAAAACAAAATAGATGCTAAATCAAAAACTATTATATAAACAAAGAAAGAAAATGTGTTAAAGATAAAATGATCAATTCATGAAGATATAAAAATGTATATTCAAAAAATTTTATATTCAACAAATGACAGAGTTCCTAAATGTAAGAAACAAATATTAACAAAATTGAAGGAAAAAAAAAATCTGTATTCTTAGTAAGACACATAAATGTCCATTTCTATAATGACAAAAACAATCAGGTAGTGAATAAGTTATCAGATGACTTCAGCAACATTATAAATCAATTGGACTGACATACACAGAGAATTCTTCACCAGCAAAAACAATATCTACATTTTTCAAGTATACAAGGATTATTCTCTAGGAGACACATTTATTCAGCGTAATTCAGGAAGCTCTAATCAAAATAAAGATTAAGGAAATTAGTTACGATTAAGAGAAAAAAACCAAATTGGACAGAAAGAAATAAAATGACCTGTTTTTATATGGTATTATCTCATATGTAAAGGTGTCCTAAAATACCTGTGAGAAGTAATGACTAAATTTAGCAAAGTTATATAATACAAAATTGACACCCAAAAATTAATTGCATTTTTGTATACTAACATTAAACAGTTTAGAAAGAAATTAAAATAATTCCATTTATAATAACATCAAAAAGAATAAAATACTTAGAGATAATCTTTAAAAGGAGGTAAAAAACTTGTACACTGAAAATTGTAAGTCATCACTGAAAGAAACAGAACAAAAATTGGAAATACATCCCATGTTCATGTATTGGTAGACTTAATGTTACTAGGGCTTTAATACTACTCAAAGAAATTTGCAAATTCACTGCAATCTCATAATACCAGTGTTTTGTGTAAACATAGAAAAATCTGTTCTAAAATTTATATGTAATCTTCAGGAACCTAAACTAATCAAAACAATCCTGAAAAAATCTAAGAAATGTTGAATGAGTCATACTGCCTGATTTGAAATCTTACTGCAAAGGAAATCAAAACAGTGTAGCACTAACATAGATGCACACATATGGAACAATCAGATTGTCTCAGTATTAAACCCTTACATGTTGTCAGATAATTTTCAATATGAATACTGTTGTAGTCAGTGGTTGGGAGGAGAACAATTAGAATCAGGACACAAGGTTTATAATATTATTTATGATGGTCACCCAGAGTTTAACAAAAGAAAGTGCAGGAAATCTATCCACAACACTAAAGACCTGGAATATTCAGCCAAGGGCCTGGATCCCGCATGAGTCCAGATGAAAACCTAGAGGCCATGACAATGCTTCTACGAGTCCAGCTGAAGGTCTAGCGCCCACAACAAGGACCCACACCAGTCTGTTTTAAGGATCCGTGCTGGGAAGGCCCAAAGGTCAGCAGTGGGAGCTAGAAAGTCTATGCCAGCAAGGTGAAGGAGCTGTGCTGGTAGGTTGAGGGTTCTATGCTGGAGCCCAGAAGTCAAAGACCAGGGCTGTCCTGAAAAGTACCACAGCCATCCTCAGCGACATGGAGGTCCCGAGCTCCTCTGACAATAAAAACAGTTGAGTGCATGACAGAAAGCAAGCATGACGAATTTGTCCTGGAGATTAAATGGCACTCCAGAGCTCAATGTAAGGACCAGAGCTCCTCCAAGGTGGACCCCAACAACCCTCACCAACAATGTCACAAGCTCCTCTGATGAAAATGCTTGAACTCACACCAGGGAAGTTAGTCATGATGAGCCCCTCCAGGAGAACAAATGGCTCAAACAGTAACACTTAGAGAAACATGCATGCTGCTCCATGTCTCTATTTATGCTGGCACCTTTCCTCAGGTGGAACATCTGTGCTTAGCACCATGCTGATTGAATTCAGGTTGTGTTAAATTGACCATCAGTTTCTAATCTATAACAAGTACCAACAGTATTCAATGGAGAAAGAAGTCTTGTCTACAAATATTAAGAAAACTTACCTAAAACCTTATCTAAACTTTATCTAAAAGAAATTAGAACCATATCCTGCACCATATGGAAAACTGAACTAAAAATTGATCAAAGATCTGACATGAAAGCATGAAATTATAGACTCATAGAAGAAGTAGAGGACAAAAAGCTTCATGATATGTAATTTGTCCTTGATTTCCTAGGTGTGACACCAAAAACACGATCAACAAGTAAAGATAGATAAGCTGAACTATTAAAATTTAAAACTTCTATTCATCAAAGGACACCATGAATGGGGTAAACAGGAAATCTATGGAAAGGAAGAAATAGTTGTAAACTGTATTAATGTTAAGGAGTTAATATCCAGAGCCTATGAAAAACTGTTAACAGTTCAGTAGCAATACGCTTAAAAAATCCAATTTAAAAACAGGAGAGTGACAAACACAAGATACTGAAGCCCAATAAGGATAGCTATTATCAAAAGGAAGGGTGCTTGTTGATTGAAGGGTAGAAATGTATCAGCCAGCATGGAAAATGTATGGCAAACATTTTTAAAAGAATAAATCACATTATTCAAAAATACCATTTTGAATATATATCCAGGTAGTTTAAAGCAAAGTCTCAAAAGAAATATTCATGACCCTCATTCATAGTAGTGTTGTTTGAAATAAGAAGCAAAAACAACCCAAGTGTCCAGTAATAGATGAGTACACATAATGTGGCTTATACATACACTGAAATAAAGGAAAAAACTAGGTATTGCAGGGGTACAACTGTAATTTCAACACTTGGAAGAATAAAGAATGAGAATTCTGAGTTAAATCCCTGCTTAGATTCGGTCTCAAAATTTAAAAAAAATTAAAAGGAATGACCATTATCAAGAAATAAAATAATAGTAAATGCTGGATAGGCTTTGAGGGAGAAGGAAGCCTTTTTCATTGTTGCTAGAAATGGACACTAGACAACCACTATGGAAATCAGTTTGGAGATTCTTCAGAAAACTAGAAGTAGAAATTCCATTTGACTCAGGTATTTCCTTTCTGTATATCTTCCCCCAAAAGAATCAGGCATTATATGACAATGATAATTCCTGATAATTTTGATAGCAACACAGTGCATAATCACTAAATCTTAGAAGCATCCTGTATGCTCATCAAAAGATGAATGCATAAAGAAAATGTATTTACATGCTGTTGTAGTCAGGAGTTGCAAGGAGAACAATTACTTACAGGACACAGAATTTACAGTTTTATTTTATGATGGTCAACCAGAGTTAAATACAAGAAAGTGAAGGAAATCTGTCCACAACACTAGAGACCTAGACAATTTAGCCATTGGCCTGGGTCCCACAGCAATATCCTGCATGAGTCCAGCTGAAGACCTAGAGCCTGTGACAGTGCCTCCCACCAGTCCAATGGGAGGCCACAGTCCACAACAAGGACTCATGCCAGTCTGTTTTATGGATCTACGCTGGGAAGGTCCAGAGGTCAGTGGTGGAAGCTAGAAAGTCTGTGCCAACAGGGTAAGGATCTTTGCTAGTAGATTAAGGGTTCTATGCTGGAGCCAAGAAATGATACTCAATAAGAAATAGAGCTTCCTTGAAAAGTACCACAGCCATCCTAGTGAGGTCCTGAGGTACTCCAATGATGAGAATAGTTGAGTACATGTCAGGAAGCCAGCAGGACAATCTTCTGGAGATTAAACAGCAAACATCTTCCTCTCGCATTGCCAGGAAGCAGTGTGAGATGTAAGGACCAGAGCTCCCTCAAAGTGGACCACAGCCATCCTCAATGACAAGGTCCTGTGCTCCTCCGATGATAATAACTAAATTCACATCAGGAAAGCTAACCATGAAAAGCTCTTCCAGGAGAAAAAAAAAACAACAGCTCCAAATAACAATGCTTAGGAGAACCCACAACACCCCACTTTTCCTCTCCATATCTCTTTTTATGCTGGCAATGTTCCTCAGGTGGGCCATCTACACTAAGCACCATACTGATTTAATTCAGCTGATGCTGACTACCAGTTTTTAAATCCATAACACATGCTGTGGAATACTGTTCACCCATAAGAAAGATAAAGGAGTCATTTGTAGGAAAATAGATGTGCCCTGAGTCCATTCTCTTAAATGAAATAAATCAGACACAGAAGCTTGAATATTACATTGTTTCTCTTACACTAGAAGTCCAGGGCAAAAATAAAGAACAAACTAAAATATTGATAGCAGGAAGTAAGGACATAGGTCATTCTCAAAGAGAAGGGGGTCAAGAGATGGATGAAATATGGAGTAAGAGAAGGATAAAGAATAAAAGATAATTCATATGTGTTATGTACATGTACCAACTCCATACAAGGAATAAAATATGTGCTAAAAACACGTACAAAAAAGGATCAGAGGATAGGCAGAGGAAGGAGGGGGGAAGGAAAGAGATGAAAAAGATACTAAGATATGTATGTGTACCAACTTCCCACAGGAATTCCCACCGGTCATTCCAACTTCCCATAGGAATGTAAACTACACATATGTACTACTAAACTAAAATAAATAGAAAGCATCCTGGCATGTATAGCTTAGGGGAAGAGCATTCCCTGGCTTCATTCCTTAGTATCATAATAAATGAATGAATGAATGAAAATTCTGATGTATGACACATATAGATGTACCCTTGTGATGATCAGTCAACACATGAACAAATACAGCGTGATTGTGCTTAGATGAGGTATATCAAATAGTCTGCCATAGAAAGTGGAACAGAAATAACCAGTGTTTAGAGAGAAGGAGAAAGAAACAGGGATATTACCATCAGTGATGGTAAACTTTTTAGATCTTTCAATGTTAACAAACCGCCAACTGTGGTATATATGTCATAGGTTCACCATCACTGGTACAGTTTCAGTTTTGTCAGATTAAAATTTCCAGAAATTACTTGCACAATAATATGAATATACTTATTACTGAGCTGCATATGTAAAATAATTAAGATGAAGATTTTTATATTTATTTTACCACAATTTTGATGAGTTCACTTACAGACTGAGAGGATATACTTCTAATACAGATATTCACAATTTCCAAGTTGCACAGAAATCTACCAATCAATAAGATATACATGCTTTTCCAAAAAGTGGGCAAAAACAAAAACTGTTACTTTGCAAATAAGGAAAATATAAGGGATAAATAAAGTGTAAAAAGTTTATCCTCTTTTGGAATCAGATATATAAGTTTTCAATGCAAAATTAAGTAATTTTACTCCAATCTAGTTGGTACAAAATCTACATTGAAAATCTGAATATTAGTATAATTATAAAATTCAGTGAAAAGGTAAATTATCCAATTACTTTGAAGAATACTTTTAAATTATCCTACAAAGCTGAAATTATTTGGATATGTTGACATAGCACTTTCGTATTTTGGAATATACAATGGATTAAGTTTTGCATTTGAACACAAACAGATATAGATGTAAAATGTTCATAAAATGTTTTTCAAAGAACAAACAAACAGTCTATTAAGTCTAACTGGATAATTAAATGATAAAGCTATAAAATAGTGAAATGGAATCTCATAGTAATACTATTCATCAGAAATGCTTAAGACATAAGTTTACTGTAATTTGTTTAGAATTAGATTTTTAAGTGGTAAAAATATAAATATTTGAATCAAAATGATACGTTTACAATAGTTGTTCCACGATAGTAGAATTAGTGCTACAGTTCTAAATGTTTTATTTCTTTTGTAAAGTGTTGGTCTTTACTAGAATTTAGGAATCTATGACCTAGCAACAAAATCTGGTAAGTAACTTTTATTACAACAGTACAGGTATGACATTCTATGATGTTGCATGGAGATTGCTTTTCTCTTACAATAGCAGAAATAGTTGCTTGAAAAAGAGTTCATATAGCCCAAAAGGCCTAATGTAGTTACTATCTGAATCTTAAAAGGATTACTGAACTATGGTTTATACTTCTGTATAATTCTGTAATTTAGAAATATTCCCAAGGAAAAAAAATAATGGTATGTTATAAAATTATCAGTTTGTATGCTTATACTTCTGATGAAGTTGAAACTAGTGTGTGGTATGCTGTGAGGAAATCAGTAATATATAAAAGGGATGATTCTTGGTTATTTGGTTATGGATATTGTGTTGGAAATCAGTCTATTTACATGCACTTTTTGTTTCTCCAATAAACTATAGTATCATTTATTATTATGCCCTGTACTCCACGTTTATATTCAGTAGTCAGTTCCTTATGTACTATTCTGATTAGCTAAAACTAATAATTAACAGGTTCTTATTTTGTATTCTTTTGAGGAAACCATTATAATAGTATATGTGATTTTGTTCACAGATAAAAGAGTGTAGTATTTCTTCCACTCCTAGCAAGAATCTCCAGGGGATACTATTCTTATTAGAAAATAATTAATATTACATTGCAAAGTCTTAAAAAATTTTACTATATTAATTTTTATAGTTTTTATTTTTTTAGAGACAAAATAGTAATAGTACTCTGTGTGTGTGTGTGTGTGTGTGTGTGTGTGTATATATATAAAGTACTTTTACATTTTTGGATTCTTGAAATCACATTTTCAAGATAAAAGGGACAGTTTAAGCTAACTTTATTTTCTACTTTGCTCTGATTGTTGAAATGCTGCTTTTAATTCAAATTCTGTTATCTAATTTTTAAAATTTTAAGTTGATACAAAAATATAACTCATTCTTTAAAGAGTTTTTGTTTTGGAGTGTTATATCCACGATTACAAATCAGTAACAATATATCTATGGAATACATTCTTTAACTCTCCTACTTTTTATTAATTATATTAAATACATAGATTTTTTTACACTGTGAAATCATGGATTTATAAAATCTGAATGGAGTATAAGTGCATACTCTGTGCTTCCTCCTTTGCCCCTGGGACAATTGTACCTGCAAGAAGAGTCTGACTCTGTGCTCTGTACTTCCTCCATTGTCACTGGGATGGCAGTGCCTGCTAGATGACTGTGAGTCCACGCTCTGTGCTTCCTCCATTGACCTCAAGAGTGCAGTTTCTGCAAGAGGAGTATATGGACACACCTTTGATGGCTGGACCTACAGAGCTCCAAGACTCAGGACAACAGGACAACAGCAAGGGTGCACATACACCTTTTAAAGGCACAGTAGTCAGTGAGAGCATCACTGTGGAAGCATCTGAAGTAGCAGTGAGGAGCTAGCAGTTGGAATCTGCAGAACTCCACCAACAAAATCACCACAGCCCAGCACCTACATCCCGAAACCAAGATAGGCCCCAAACCTAGCACATTTCTAGGATGTAGCATGCACACTATCACAGAATTGTAAACACCAGAGGTATTTTACTACTTTTCTTCTTCCTTGTTTGTTTGCTTGCCTATCCTTTCCTGTCTGGTTAAATGTCATATTGTTTTGTTTTCTGTTCTGTAGTTATTTTTATATTTGGATTTTTTTTTCTTTCTCTCCTCTCTGGCCTCCTTTTTCATCATTTCTTTTTATTCTCTTTCTCTTCCTTCTTTTTTTTTCACTGTTTAGGTTTCTTCTCTTTTTCATTTTCTTCTATTGATCCTCTTTATTTCCTGAATTACTTCTTGAATTTAAACTTTCAAGTGAGTAATCATTCTCTTCCCTTTCTGATTATTCCTTCACATTCTATTTCATTCTTTCCTTCCTGTATCCTCCAGTTTTCCAAAACTCAGATGATCATCCTTTGACCTCCACCCTTGACTCTACTGTATCTGACTTCATTCAGCACTCAAGACTATCCCCTACCAATCATAAATCACTCCATTCCCACAGAAGGGCAAAATCACTCCACTCAGTGAAAAATCACTGCCTATAAGTACGCAGTATATGTTTGATTTTGTTATATAACTTAGTGTTTGCTCCTTTGGATGGAGGTAACAGGTTAATGCTTACATAGTTTGTCAGTAGTTAAACTATACTTGAAACTATCATTACTCCTCACTGTATGTTTTAGCCAGGATGTCATATATGTTATTAACAGATTTTCTCTTCTGTGCGATGACACTGTGATAGTATGGGGCCATGATGATCACCACAGCCCAGGAACAAAAGGATTGGGAGTTAAACCAAGTAGTAAATTTACATCCTTTACAAATTGGGAAAGTAGGTTGTAGGGATACCTATGAGAAAATATCTACCTCTAGAGGACATCTCTGAAGAACAGACATCTCATAGAAAAGGATCAATACTAGAGATAAATCTATATTTGTGAGAAATTAACAACCATCAACATAGAAAAAAAATAAAAAATGACAAGACACAGATAGAAAATGTAACCCAGACCCCAAGCTCACCCAGGACAAGACAGAATTCAGTGACGTACATGGAATTGAAAAAATCAAGCACAGGAACGTTCTGAAATGGTAGCAAGACAATTAAAAAAACAAGTGGAAAAAAGCTACAGAGAAAATATTCTCTCAGGTATAAAAAGAAATGATACGTAAAATAGAAGATCTTAGAGAAGACACAGATAAAATAATAAATGAATTCAGAAAAATGATGGAAACAAAAAATGCCCAATGTAGGAAAATAATAGAATCTATGAAACCGATCCAAACATAAATCTAAGAGATTAAATCCCCCATTGAAATTATTTGCAACAGATGGAATGAAGGAATGGGTAAAATTTCAGATCTTAAAAAGACAGATTGCACCTATTGATCATGAAAAGAAAGATATTTTAAAAATAGCCAAAGACCATGCAATATCAACCCAACAGCTACAAGATGAAGCAAAGAAGAATAACAAAGATTGTTTGGGCTCAGTGAGAAAGCTGGAGACAGCACAATTGCCATAAAAATTTTTTTTTCACAGAAATAATGCCAGAAAACTTTCCAAGTGTGAATAAAGAATTTGACTACAAATAAATGAAGCACATATAACTCCAAAAAGATATGACCATAATAAAACTATACCAAGATATATAGTAATCAACATTCCAGAAATTCAGCAAGAGAACAGAATATTAAAAACTGTTAAGGGAAAGAAACAGATCATCTATAAAGGAAAAGCCCACCAGAATCACAGCAGATTTCTCACCACAAACCTTCAAGTCAGGAAGAGCTTAGAGTGAAGTATTTCAAGTTCTGAAAGAAAACACCTTCCAACCCAGATTAATGTACCATAAAAAAAAAAAATCTTTCAAAATTAATGGAGAAATAAGGTACTTCTTTGGTAAAGAAAACTAAAGAAACTCATGACCACCAAAGCAATGCTACAAAGAGTGCTGAAAGATACTCTAGACAGAGATAAAAATGACTGCAATTCCAAGGACAACAACAGAAAGAAACTACCAGGCAAAACAAGCAATTAAGTGAATGGGAAAAGCAGAGGGCCAACAACAGGAAACTAGCATGACAAATATTAACCAATATGTATGTTATTACCATTTATGTAAATGATCTCATTTCACACACAAAAAAAAATAAATAGACTAGCAGAATGGAGCAAGAAAAAGATGGTATGGGCAGTTATATTGAAGATAACAAAAGGCATTATGGTAACCATTATTGATTTCCCTTTATCTTGTTTTTAAGTGCTGTACTACATTCATTGTTCAGTTTTGATTGACTCTACTGTGTTTTATTTTCTTTGGTTTTATTCTCTTCAAAACAAAACAAAACAAAAATTGGAATTAGCCCATGCATATGATCTGACCATAGTGCAATAAAGTTGGAAATTAATATTAAATAAACCTCAAAAACTCGATAAACACATGACATGATAAATTATATAACAACCTCATTAACAATCAGTGGGTCACAGAGGAGATCAAGAAAAAAATTAAACAATATCTGTGACTGAAGGAGATACAGTATACTGCAGATACAGTATACCAAAACTGGTGGGATGCAATGAAATCAGTTTTCAGAGGGAAATTTATAACAGTTAAGTCTCACATCAAGAAAACAGAATGAGCACAAATAAACAACCTGATGATGCACCACAAACTTCTAGAAAAGGAAGAGCAAATCAGGCCCAAAGCTCTTGCTTTGGGAGGGAATTAAAAAGATCAGAGCAGAAATTAATGCAGTTGAGACTAAGAAAACAATACGTAGAATTATTTAGTTGAAGAGTTGATTCTTCAAAATAATAAATAAAATTGATAAACTCCTAGCCAACCTTAGCAAAAAAAGGAAAGAAAAGACTCAAATTCATGCATTGAGAATTTAAAAAGGTGAAATCACTACAAATCATGTGGAAAATCCGAGGATCATCAATACTTACCTCAAAAATCTTTTACCAGGTAGGATAGAAATTATTGAAGAAATGGATTCCTAGAAATGTGTGAGTTACCAACGCTGAACCAAGAAGATATAAAAGCCTGAATAACCTAGTATCAGTTTATGAAATTGAAAACATTATTAAAAACTTATCAACCAAAAAAGTCCAGATCTTGATGGATTCACTGCTCAACTCTACAGGAAATTTAGAGGAAATATAATACCAATCCTACTGAAATTTTTTAATGAAAATGAAGAGGAAACAGTAATCCCTAACTCATTCCTGGGGGCAAAGTATTTTCCTGGTACCAAAGTCAGAGAAAGACCTAACCAAAAAAGAGAGCTACAGGCCAAACTACCTAATGAACATAGACACAGAAATACTCAGTAAAATACTAGCAAACAGAATCCAGCAAAGTATCAAGCAAAGTTATACAACCTGACCAAGTGGAATTCATCCCAGGAATGGAGGGATGGTTCAACATTCAAAATCAGTAAACATAATACACGATATAAACAGAGCTGTCTTAGTTACTTCTTATTCATCGCTGAGACAAAATACCTGATGCCCAAAGTTGGGAAAGGAAAGGTTTATTTCTTACAGTTTTTGGAGGTTTCAGTCCATATTCAGTTGGCTCCAAGGCAGGATGGCATGGCAGGGCCGCAGTTCATGGCAGGTGCAAACAGCAAGGCGGAAACCGGCAAGAGAGAGAGACATCCCTTCTTCCTGCCATTACATCACATCCTGGCTCCACCCCTTAGGAGGGTGTAGCATTGACACCACCAATCCAAAACTAGACAATGAACAAGTCACAAATGTACAATGCAAATACATGAGGCCTGGGGGCCAACAACATAAACCATGACATTCCACCCCTGGCCCCCAGAGACTCATGTATTACCTTTCTACAAAAAGACATTTGGGAGATTTCCATCTCCAAAAGTTGCCAAAGTCCTAACATTTTCAGCATTGCTGAGAAGTCCAAGTCCCAAGTCTCCTCCAATATCTATGGCAAACTCTTAACTGTAACCCCCTGTACAAGTGAAACAAGGTTAAACATTTCTGAAATGCAAAGGCACAAAATAAGTATTACCATTCCAAAAGTTACAAATGGGGGAATATAAAGCATTGGAAACATGGCAAGTCCAACATCCAGCAGGGCGAACATTAAGTCCTAGAGTTCTATGCTCAGCATTTGAAGCAATCTGGTTGCAAGCTCCAAAAGGCTTGGGTGATTCCACCCCCAGGGCACTTCCAGGGATTTCAGCTCCTGCAGCTTCTCTCTTAAACCCTCTCTGCTCAGTTTTTGCAGCTTTCCTTGGATGATCCATGTTCTTGGCTTTTCCAAACTTCAGGGGTCTCCACTGCACCTTTGGCTTCACACTTTACATACTGTCCTCTCAGGGGCACACTGCTTGGCCTCCCAGGCCCTTTGCAATCGAGGTGGAAGCTGTCTTACCCTCAGAATTTGTGCATTTTCCTTGCACCTAAAATCAGCACCATGTGGATGCCACCAAGGTCTGCTGCCAGCTGGAGCAATAGCCAGGCTTTTCTGTCTCTTGACTATAGGGGTCCAGTGCCTGGATTGCTGGGCTCTGTTTACCTGATTGTGAAGGAAAGCTCTTCTATGTTGCCGCCATTCTGGAACCTCATGTGGCCTCCTGTGCCATTCTGGAGCATGGTACTCTGAAGCTTTCTCATCTGAGAAAATTCTTTCACCTTTGCAGTTTGGAGGCTGTGAAGGGTGAAGACTGCTGCTTCCTGGGATGCCCAGTGGCCATCTTTCTTATCTCTCTGTTCCTTCTCAGCAATCCAAGTCTCAGCACTATCTTTACAATCCACAGCTTTACTGGAGTTTTCCTTCTGGCCAAACTCACAGTGTTTTAAATTATCCTGCTGGGCTCTGTTCTTGATTAGCAACATAAAGCTGGCTATAAGCCCCCAACAATAGCCATGCCACAGCCTCAACCTTTGACTGCCTTGAAATTTCCTTTGCCAGATTAATCAGTCTATTACCCTTAATCTCAATCTCAGGCAAAGTCTCTGGGCATGAGCAAAATGCAGGCAAACTTTCTGTCAAGCCATAACACATATCATAGGGAGTCCAACAACCAATATAGTCCTCCTTCCTAGCAGAAACCTTGCAAGCCTGGTCTTTACCATCAGGCTTTCTATAAGCCTTCTGGTTTCCTGCGCTCTGACCAGAATCTCCTCTACAGAACAGCCTAATTTGCTCCAGCTCTGTGCATCCAGGCAACATGTCCGAACCTTTCCAAACTCTGCCCACAAGCCATTCCAAAGCCTCTTGAAAAACATGGTCAGGTATAGTCACAGCAATGACCCCACTCCTCGGTACCAAATTCTGTCTTAGTTACTTTTTATTTATCACTGAGACAAAATACCTGATGGCAAAAGTTGGGAAAGGAAAGGTTTATTTCTTACAATTTTTGGAGGTTTCAGTCCATATTCAATTGGCTTCAAGGCAGGGTGGCATGGTGGGGCCGCAGTTCATGGCGGCTGCAAACAGCAAGGCGGAAACCGGCAAAAGAGAGAGAGAGAGAGAGACACCCCTTCTTCCAGCCATTACATCACATCCTGGCTCCACCCCCTAGGAGGTTGTAGCACTGACACCACCAATCCAAAACTAGACAATAAACAAGTCACAAACGTACAATGCAAATGCATGAGGCCTGGGGGCCACCAACATAAACCATGACAAGAGCCAAAGACAAAAATCATGTAATCATCTCAGTAGATACAGAGAAGATTTTAAGTCCAACGCTCATGCCCATACACCCAAAACTGTTACACAGATTTAATGCAATTCCCATCAAAATACCATTAGCATACCTCACAGATCTAGAGAAAAAATTCCAAGAATTCATTTGGAAACAGAAGGGACCTCTAATAGCAAAGACAATCCTAGACAAGAAAGGCAAAGCAGGAGGCTTCATAATCCCTGACTTGAAATTATACTGCAAAGCTCCTGTAATCAGATCATCATGGTTTTGGCAAAAACACAGACCTCAGATTCAGTGGAACAAATTAGAAGATGCAGATACAACTGCAAACACAATCAGTAACCCTGTCATTGACAAATGTATCAAACATCTGGAAGAAAGATAGCCTCTATTAAAGAGGCTTTATTAAAAATGTTGCTGGAAAAAAATGGCTTTCCATATGTTGAAGACTAAAACTAGACCCATGTCTATTACCACATATTAAACTAAAGTCAAAATGGATCAAAGATCTAGATATTAAAACAGAAATACTAAATCTACTGGAAAAAAAGTAAGTGGAAATCTTGAAGACATAAGTATAGGCAGAGTTTATGAACAAAAACGAAACTGCACAAGAAACACTTAAATGAAGAAACAACTGAGATATTTTATTTAAAAAGTTTTTGCACATCAAAATAACTCACCAACAGAATGAGAAGTTGACACACAAAATGAGAAAAAAATTTATTCAGTTGTCCCTCAGACAGGATTTCTATCTGAAATGTATTAAGAACTAAAAAAAAAAGCTTCCCCCAAATTAAAAAACCCAATTCAAATATGAGCATCTGAAATGCATACACACTTCTCACATGAAGAAATACAAATGGCAAACAAAATATGAAAAAATGTTCAACATCATTAGTCATTGGAGAAATGTAAGTTAAAGCAACACAGATTCCAACACTGAAAATGGTCATGAAAAAGTCAACCAATAACATGATGCAGGAGCTGTGGGGAAAAAGAAGCCCTTCTCTACTGTTGGTGGGAGTGTAGACTGGTGCATCTACTGTGGAAATAAGTGTAGACATTCTTCAAAAAACTAGGATTGGAGGTCCCATTCAATCCAGTTATTCCCCTCCTGGGTATTTTCCTAGAAATATTGAAAACATCATGCCACAGTGACATGTATAGCAGCACAACTGTAATAGCTGAATCTTGGAAACAATCCAAATGTCCATCAAATGTGGAATGTATAAAAAGAGATATATTTTTATACAATTGAGTATTACTCAGTTATAAAGAAGCATAAACTCGAGACTTTTATAAGTAAATGGATGCAGAGATAGTACTCATAAGTGAAATACATGAGACACGTGTAAGGATCATATTGTCTCCCTAGTATAAAAACCCTACAGTAAATAAAGTCTATTATGTACAATAGATATTGTGAAGTAGAAAGAAACTTTTCAAAAAGAAAAACTGGAATGAGTAAAGGAGAAAAGAAGGAAGGGAAAGTATACCTTAACATAGTTTTACTACTGCTTGCTAATAGTTCATTGAAAAGAAAGATTTGTATCTATACTGTTTGTTCAATTTTTCATACCTATATCTTGTAATATGAGCAACTACTTTGAAGATAACAATACTCAATGTACTAACCATTGTTATTCTTCTCCAATCTTGCTTTGAAATTTGTGCCATTGTTTTTTCTTTATACAGAAATTATGTTGAACATCTTACTTTACAGGAAGTATACATAAGTAACAATTTAATGTGGAAATTATGCTACAGTTATTTTCTATTGCTAAACTATCTAATTTTTATAAATAAAAAACTGAAAAAATAGCACATTATCTATTTCAAATTAATATTTCAGAATGGTCAAGTCCACTGTATAATAAACACTTTTCTTATGTCCTTCATTTTACTGTCATAGAATAAAAGATAATACAATTAACAAAGTCTAAACTAAGTTTTTTGTCCTGAATGCTATTTCTGTGTAGACATAACCGCACTATTATATAACATTGATTTTGGTTTTACCAAATTTAATTATATTGTCTTGTCTCTGAAACAGTTCGGATGCAAGAGAAAAGATTCAGTAGCATATGAAAGAGAAGAACGATTGGTAGAAAAATATGATAAAAATGACAGTTTCCATAGAGTTATATAGCAAACTTGGAAATTTCAAATAGCATTTTTGTAGGAATCATGTTCCTATATGTCAAATTCTTATTAAATACTATTGATAGAAAAATACTACTTTTTGACACTAACAGTTCTTAATTTTCTGTTTCAGTCTTGCTAACTCTGCCTATATTTTGAAATATATTTAAAATATCATATAATTTCTGTATTGCTTCTGGCAGATGACAAAGAAAAACAGTTACCTTTTATTATAATTTCCACCAAAATTTATGATAGTTAAGAACAGCAATGTAAAATAATATTGTGGTTAAGATTACTATTGGAGAACTTAAAAAATAATTTATGTGTTTATAATTTTATACTATAATGTATATGGTTATAATGTTATATACAAATTCAAACGAGTTTGTTTAAAAATATGATTATATGACCTGAAAAAATGGGAAGGATACTTAACTAGGTCCTATGCTGCATGTAGACAAATAATCTAGTAAATATATGCCTGAGAAGAAATTGTATGTAAGGAATATGATTTATTTGAAAATCATTTTTTGAATATTTTGTATTCATTAAAAATGTTAGAAATTTCAACTTTGTAGCCTGTTAGCCTATTTAACATGTTGTTATCTAAGATAATTTTATAGGTCTGATGAATAAGACAAATTCAGTGCACTCTATCATGAAAAAGGAAAATTCTCCATTTCATGAATGAACGAATAATTTTTTTGTAATCTAACATCAGATAACTAATACAGGAAATAAGTTGGACAAATAGATCATAAGTTTTTGGTCTTATGAAATACAGTTATTCTTAGCATAGTGGTAGAAGATGCAAGTTCTTACAGTAGGATGACTGCGAGTTCAAGGCCAACCTGGGCTACATAGTGAACTCAAGTCTAGCCTGAGCTACATAGCGAGACCCTATCTCCAAAAAAATGTAATCATGACCAACTTTTATGAGATTTTCATATTTATTATACAATGTATATTTTCTGCTTGCTGAATTTAACATTTTGGATATTTGGTTCTCCTTGAAACCTTTACTTAGGAAGATAAATTTCCCTGAAGCACAAAGTCAGCCATGTGAAATGAAATGCTGCATTATAGAACCCTGAACTACACTGACTGCAAAAACCATTTCTACTTTTCCTCCTACTGTTTAACAAACAAAGTAATTCGGGTTTACAGATTGTCTTTAAAAGTCTAGATTGTGGGCAACAGATAAGCTTTATCATATATTCATTTTTGTGTGTATTTTGTTTGTTTATGACCTTTGAAAATGTAAAAGCTGTCTTTAATTTATTGGCCATGTAAATACAAGCTGCAGGATGAATTTGCCCTATAACCCACAGTTTCCTAAATCAAGTCTAATGTAAAAGGTGATGTCAATCATCACAAGAAAAGTTTATTTACTTTTCCCTACATTGTTTTAGTTTCATTTCATTGAGTCTAATTATTATACTGTAAGATTGTATAGCCTGAATATCTCACATGATATTAATGATTGCTTTCCATGCTAAGTACTCACAATGCTTTTCTTGATAAATGGATACAAGGGTTATTTTCCTTGCTCTTATTTATTTATTTATTTATTTATTATTTAAAGAGGAAAAAAGCAAAACAAAAAGGGTAGTGATACAGAATTTCAAAAAATAAACACTAAGAAATCACTAGTTGATAAATTACATACTGTCATCTTAGAAATAGTTGTTCAGGTTACAAAATTAAAGCATACAAAGTGGACATTCGTTTGAATGAAGACTGCAAAACAGTTCTGCTCAACAATCCAACAAAAACTTAGTAATATGGTCACCTATCTTACACTCTTATACATATATGCAGTTATACTCTTTAGAGCACTTTCTTTTCCTTTCTGTGGTGTCCTGGATATTTGGTTCTCCTTGAAACCTTTGCTTAGGAAGATAAATTTTCCTGAAGCACAGAGTCAGCCATGTGAAATGAAATGCTGCATTGTAGAACCCTGAACTACACTGACTGCAGAAACCATTTCTACTTAAAAATAAATTATTTTGGTAACAACAAGAAAGCATCTTCTGTTCATTGCATATATGGATGAACAGGATAACAGATTCTTGATGAATTAGTGATGTCAGCTACCTCAGTATTGGCATTTAGTAATATAGTAGCATAGTTAAACACTGTAAGCTACATTGCCCTTATAGCAAAATTATAATCTAAAGATGAGAGTATCGTATCTGTTACCTAGTATGCTATGTAACTTTAAGAATTTTGCTTTAGACACATAAGTTCCTGTGCTTCTATGTCAGTGCTTTCAAGAGGATGAGGGTATCAAACTGAAGTCTAAAGCTAACAGTAACGGTCTTTAGTCAGTGTTAAAGCTTTTTTAGTAGTGTAGTTTTGAGTTTCTATGAAAAATTCTAAAAGCCTTTTTATGGGAGTAGTTTTACCTTCCAATTTTAGCCACCAGAAAATTAAACAAAACATATGAATCAAAAGTTTTTATATACTTAACAATAGACCTCAGGTAATTGTATACCCTATGAAAGTCTGAGTAATTGTGTGGGCTCAATGATTTCTTAGACACATTTTCTGGAGGTATATTCTTGATTACGGTGCAAGAACCGAAATCTCAAGTAAATCACAGCAATTTTGCTAAGTTAAGGAGACTGTGATCAGAATTGAAGCCATGGAGGAAACTGCAGAGAAGGCAGTTACACGGTAAAGCTCTAGAATTCTGCATATGACCCTTTGACTCTTGGATCTTTGAAGCTGGGTGTGTGTAACCACAATTTCCAAAAAACTGGTTAAAAGATGACTACATTTTTTAAGTAATTAATTTTCTGAGCTAACAGGGAAAAGTAGTGTTCTGCCTTCCTTCCTTAACTACTGCCAACCTTCCTTAATTACTCGGGATAGTAAGTAGTAAGCTCAGAAGGATTTTGCATTATTAGCAAAGTTATTTCTAGAGTAAACAATACTTTTAATCCATTTTAACTGGCCTCAATTTTTAAAAAATACCTTCAAAGTAGAACTCAAAAAGAGCAAATTTCTTTACCTATCTGTAATACAGTTGTGAAAACAAAACCCAAAATGTTAAAAGGCACATGGCAAAATTCAAGTGATTAACGAATATAGTTTTCACAGTGACCACTCAAACAATATTATTAGGCATGAAATAAAAAGTTAACAAATAAACAAGGAAAATCATTTGCCAAAACTTTTTCACAAATGTCAAGGATAAAGCTTTAAAGTAAAATGATTATTAGGTGTCATAAGTGTGTAAGTATTAAGGAAAGGCTAAATACTGAAGAGAATGGACAATAAGAAATGTTACTAAGGGTAATGAAAACTGAAAGTCTAAAGTGAAACTTTATTTAAAGGATATAATAGCATATTTTATACTAATTAAAAAATACCTATGAAGATAGAGATGAATAATATCTTTCCAAATTGAAACAAAAAAATGATTACAGGGTAACCAGAGCCATAGGAATCTGTGGGATAAATCATTCATTCTAACACACATGCACATGAACTTGCATTCCATGTGGACAGAAAGGAAGAAAACAGATTAGTGGTCTCCAGGAGCTTTGGGTGAGGATAAGACCTCATTGTATAGGCATAGTACAAGGGATCTTGTTGCATAGAACTAGTGTGCATTCTGATTATTGTTGGCATTTCAAAGGTCAGTATGTATGTTAAATTTCAAAGCTTCACATAAAAAAGGTTTGTACAATAAAAACTATAAACATTGCTGAAAGAAATCAAAATGACTAATTGAAAGATATCTTGTACTCATGGATTAAAAGATTCAATATTTCTATGATGTGTATACTATCCAAAGTATTTCACTGATATTCATTATCTTTATCAAAACCTCAGTGTGTTTTGTAGAAAGATAGAAAACTCAATCATACAATTCATTTAAGACTCAGTTCATTTCAAGGGACTCAAAATAGCAAAACAGTCTAAAAAAATAATCCTAGAGGGCCTACACTTCCTGGTTTGAAAACTTACTCTAAAGCTACAGTAATCAAAACAGTCTTTATACTTAAATAATGATGGCTATATAAACCCATGGGATAAACTGTAACCCATAAATATATATTTATGTATGCAGTCACATAAATTTTGACATGGTTGCCAATATCTTTTTTTTTAAACCTAAGAAATTATTACTTGACAAATTACATACTGACTTCTTGGAAATAGTTGTTCAAATTACAAAGTTAAAACATGTAAAGTAGACATTCAAACAGTGAGACTGTTAACAGTTCTGCTCCACGATCTGACAAAAACAACAATATGGTCATCCATCTTACCCACTCAAATATACCTGCAGTTATATCAATAGGGTAAAATTAAACACAACAAAACAGAGCAAAGCGGATCACAAGAAAGCAATGTAAGACATAAATTTCAAAGCTAGACAATTGGAGATATTCACTCTCTATCATATTGACTCTTGTTTTCTTCCAAATAGTTGTCCATATTGTCACATATAGGGAATTCACATGAAACGACCTAGTATGAAATTGATCTGAGTAGGACGAGGAGGGCATTACAGGTCTTCAAGACCATACATTAGGGAAGCCATGAATGGCTGTCATAGTGTCTCTCATTCTCCTCAAAACAGCTGTTCATACCTTAATGTCTGTTGAACTTAAACAAGGCAAAGCAAGCTAAGATCACTTTGAACAAAAAGTGATAGTTTTGCTGGACTTCACATCATGACATTATGGAATCAGCACTGGGTACTGTAGTGTCTCTTTTTCTTCACAGTAGTTGTTCATTTCAACATGTGTTATATAGTTGGTTCTCGTAAACTGTTTATAAGCTCAACACCTGCATGAGTCTCTACACGTATATCTATTATTTCTATATTAGCAGGAAAAACAAAGCAAGATAAAACAATTCCTAGAAAAGCATGAGGCAGAAAAGTCACATAAAACCGCAATACAAGGTGATCTACAATGGTTACCATGGTCTCTGGTTGCCAATATCTTAAATGAAGATAGGGCAGTTATTTCACCAAATGGAAAAAGTGGATATGGGAAAGAATCACTTTGGATCTTTGCCTAACACTATATACAAAATCAAAGACTACAGTATAGTAATAGTAGAGGATTTCACAACATCCAGTGGCCATGTTACCCAGATAGAAAACCAGTAAAAAACACTGGATTTAAATTACATTCTAGAACTAGTAAATCTAATAGACATGCAAAGAACATCCCCTCCAACAGGTGCAAAATCCACATTCTTCTCAAGTGTACACTGAACATTTTTCAGGATGGATCATATTTTAAGCCACAAAATAAGTTTCAGCAAATTTAAGTAGACTGAAATCATATAAAATATTTTTCCTGACCACAGTAGCGTAAAACTGGAAAGTAATAATGAGGAACTTCAAAAAATACATAGAAATTGAATACTGTTTCAGGACAACTAAGTGGTCAGTGTAGAAATTAATAGGAAATTATGAAATATTCTCGAGACAAAAATGTTAACATACTGTACCAAAAATAAGGCAAATTAAAAAAAAAAAGCCTAATTTGGCAATACTGGAAATTAAGAAAATGAGTGCAAACAGCATGAGTTTCATTTAAAAAATATGAAACACAGACCAAATTTAATGAGATAAAGATGAAAAATACAGTTGAAAAAGATCAACAAAATTTAAGTTGGATTTTGGAAAAGAGAAGGTTAAAACTGACAAACCATTAGCTATACTAAGAAAAATTTTAAATTAAAAGGAGATAATTTCAATTGATTGTAGAAGTGCAAAGTATCAGAAGAGACTATCATGAACAGTTAGAAGATAAATTATTGGATAGCAAAGAAGTTGATTATTTTTTAGACACATGTAACCTTCAGATTGAATTGCAAAAAAAATAGAAAATCTGAATAAACCAATAATTGGATAAGGAGATTGAATCAATAATGTAAAAAAATTTCTAACAAAGAAAATCCCAGGACCTGATAGTTTCACTTACTAAACTTTGTCAGACATCTATAGCCCAACGTTTTCCTGATACCAAAATCAGACAAGTGTATTATAAAAAATACAAAAATACAACCCATTATTATCATTGCAATAATATCATGCTATAAAAAATATAATTTGCAGCAATATGGTTGAGCCTGAAGGCATTATGTTAAGAAAAAAGATACAAAAATAAATTCCTTATATATGGAATCTAATAACTTTGGTTTTATAAAAGTAAGAGAGTGGCATGTTATTTATTAAGGGTTGGGGTTGAGATGGAGAATTGAGCAGTTGTTAGTCAAAGGATAAACATCTCTGTTAGGAGGTTTATTGTACAACCGCATAACAATAGTTAATGATATGGTATGGTATTGTAAAATACTAAGAGTGGATATAAAATGGTCATATCATAAAAGTAGTGACTGTTAGTATTTTATTTGGCTCAATTTAGTCATTCCACAATGTCTATACAGTTTAACATATACACAGTAAATGAATATAATTTATCAATTTAAGAAGTAAAAAATAATCCTAAGAAAATATCTATGACATTATATTTATTGTTAAATACATCCTTAATGGCACAGTCAGTTAAAGAAAATTAGAGGAATTGGACTTCATAAAGATTTAAGCATGTTTTGTAGATCAAAGACAGAGTCAACAGAGAAAAGGCAACCTACAGAGAAGGACAAAATATTTGCCAATTACATATCTAACAAGGGATCAATATTCAAAATATATAAATAACTTAAAATTCAACAGAAAAAAAACTCACATAAAAATGAAAATAAGACATGAACAAGTATTTTCCAAAGATTTAAATGAACAGAAAGCACCTGAAAATACTCAACATTGCTGAGTATTAGGGAAATGTAAATTGAAACCACAATGAGATTCCATGTCACATGCACTAAAATGGATACTAATGAAAAAAGTGAAAGTAGCAAATGTCAGAAAACATATGGAAAGAGTGAATGATACTCTTGTGTACTGTTGATATGGACAGCAATATGTGGTTTCCAAAAAAATAAAAACAATTGCCATGTCATACAGCAATTCAACTTCTGGATGTGTAGCCCAGGGCTTTGAAAGCAGCATCATGGAGAGGTATTTGTATACCCTCGTTCATAATTATGTTATTCACAATTGCTGTACTATAGAAGTAACCCATAGCCATTGATATATGAATAGATAAGCAAAATGTGACATGTGCATACAAAGGAATATTATTCACTCTTTAAAAGAAGGGAAATTCTAACCTATAACGAAATATAAATAAATCTTGATGACATTATGCTAAGTCAAATAAACAGAGACTGAAACAAATTCTATATGATTCCGCTTGTATATGTTTTAACTGTAGTCAAAGGGACAGGAAATAGAATGGTGGTTGATAGAGGTTTAAGAGAATCAGGAATGGAGAGCTGTTTAATGAATGTAGAGTTCAAATTTTGCAAGATAGAAGAGTTACATAGATGGATAAAGGTGAATGCTATACAACATTATGAATTAATGCATTACCAGTGAACTTTACTCTTAAAAAATGTTTGACAGGAAGGGCTTTGTATTATGTGTATGGAAGCACAATAAAAATGAGAAAAAATGCATAGAATTGGAATCCAGTAATTTCTATTAAAAACAGATAACAGCAAAAAATCTGATATAGTCCTGTTATATAAATTCTAAAAAATAGACACATTTTACTTGTAATATTATCTTCACATCATCAGTTTTGTGTGTTGGTTTCATCTTTTGTTTTCAGTAAGTATATATTGACATAAAAGCAAGTTTAAACAATCAATTTTAATGTATGAGCAATTTAAATTTAAAAATGAAAAGCTATAAAATAAAGCTTATTGGATGAGCACTTCTCTAGCATGTATAATGCTTGGTTTCCATCCCAAGAAATACCAAAAAATTTTTTAAAATATATTATAAGAAAAAGACATTATTTAAAAATAAAGCACAAGATGAGGTTGGGAAAGAGCAAAGAGTTTCACCTCTTAACACTTACAGAATTTATCAGTGGTTTTGACTAGTATAGTAAGACACAAAAATAAAATGCAGATTGGAAAGAAGAAAAGCTTTAATTTCAGGTGAAATTATTTATGTATGTACAACATTGTAAGTATTGCTTCATGTATTACTGATTCAGTATGTAGATTGGTAAATTTAATTTTTTAAATGACTAAAGTGTATAAAAAAGGGTTTCAGATAAATATCATCACAATTACTGAATTACTTTTGAATTACTTTTTAATGACCTTGAAACTCTTTCCATTTACCTACATTTTTCCAGCTGACTACTTTAAATCCTTATACCATAAACAACTTCTGAGAAGGTTGACCTGGTACCCCTAACTAAATTTCCCTTGACAGCATAAAATTATATTTTGTTGTAGCACTATGTACTTTTTCTGCATTGCATGTATCAAAATTGCAATGGTAGCCAATATTTGGGTAATTGATAAAGTCTCTATATTTTTTTCTATATTTTTAAGACTTTAATCTCTGAGGATTCTAGGAACTAACACAGCACCTGGCACATAATATACTCAGCAAAATATTTAGATAAGAGGGTAACAGAAAAATTGAAATATTTGTTAATAGATAAGAAGGTATAGAAAACTTGTTTTCTATAGTCAAGTAGATTCAGTACTTGGTTTTAAATGGTTTCAATGATAGAGAATGGTATAATTTGTTTTAAGATACCAAGAAAAAACTGATTTTCCATAATTAACTCATTCTGACAGTTAACATGTTATGTGTGATGGTGACAGTAAAATTTTTTTTATTTCTCAATTTTTTAATACATTTCAATATAAAAATTCCAAGTTTTGCTTATATTTTAGAGAGCTGATCTTTGCTGATATTTACCCTATTACTTTATTTTCAACCAGAATATTGAAGTGAAATTGGGTAAAATAGCAGTGCAATACACACAAACCGCATGGTGGACAGTGTGTTGCTCAGCTTTAAACCGGGCAGAAAAACCAGATATAGTTAGGCATATAGGCAGCACAGCCAGAAAAACTTGTCTTTGTTCATAGAAATTATTGAACATTATGTAAAAGCAGTATATGGAAATGAGATTACAAAGGCAGCAACAGGAAATCTGATAAATGCATGAATTGTAGACAAAATACAGATCACAGTCATTCTTGAAAGAATTTTGAACAGAGGACAAAATTAAATCATGAATAAGAAGCAATCTTAGTAAGATACAGCAAAGGTTAAATACAAAGGAAGCTTTAGGATAGAAAAAACAACTAAAATTTATTGAATGAAAAGGATGTTAAATAAGGGCTTAGGTGTGAACAAGAGAAGATAAAGAAAGTACAGTTGAAAGACAATTTCTGTTAAAATGTATAAAGTGAGAAGAAGTCACTGGCTTCATTTTGAATATCAATGCAATTGATGCAATGCAATTTGCCACCTTACACACAAACCTAATCTCTGCAGAAAAACGAAACACAACTCTCAGCATTTACTTGAGCACATCATAAAACTAAAATACTTAACAGTTATAAGATAAAGACATATGAACAGAAACATAGTCTATAAGTGATTTTCATCTTAATACTGCCACCAAGTAACATATATGTATGTACTCTTCGTTTTGAAGTCTGGAGTGAAATAGAAATCTGATGCCTAAATAACTAATAACTAGTATTTTTCCATATCATTTTCTCTCACTGTCATGCATGTTTTTTAGTACCAATCTGGCTTAGGAAGACCTAAATAAGGACACAGAATTTGGGATACTTACCCAGAAACAACCATGTATACTTTAGTACAGGGTTTGGCTGATGTTCTATAAGGGCCCAAAGACTAAATACTTCCGACTTTGCAACTGCACACTGTCTTAACTGCTCAGCATTATCACTGTGTTGGACATAGCCATAAACAGTATATAAAGAAACAAGCACGGCTATGTTCTAGTAAAACTTTATAAATACTAAAACTGAAATTAAGTAACTTTCAAGTCCCCTGAAAATGTTTTTCTGTCCTCTTTCCCTAGTCATCTCAAAGTGTAAAATGTATGTGGACCTCATGAAAAAAGGTGGTGTACCAGCACTACTCAGCTGATTTTCAGATCGCAAATTATGACCCATGCGTGGTGTTATACATACAGATATTGGCAAGTTTTTTTAATGTCATACTATGCAATAGGGTAGAATAGTTCAGAATGTCACTGGGAGAAAAAAGTACCATTTAATAAATCATTTATTTTAGCTCTGTATATTGAATTATTATATAAAATGCATAGCTATCGATTAAATTTTTAAAAAATTTAAAAATCATTAATCTGTTTACTGACACAGAGGTTTCATGTCAAGGAAAAAAGTCTCTGTTCAAATTTACCCAGCTTTTTAGTTTGTTGAAGCTACACTAAAAGCAGATACTAATTTTCAATCCAAAACTTCTTGGACCTAATTAAAAACTAGATACAGATTAAAGAATTGTATAGTGCTAATAAAATTGCCTGTTTCTGAGAACTCAGGATAAACCCTGATATAGCTCAAGGGAAATACAAAAACTATGGAGTTTATTACTAACATTCTGATTAGTAGTAGTATCCACCTAAATCAAGTTTGATAAAACAATACAACTGCAAGAGTATAGACAAGCATACTTTTTCTTAACCCTTCATCTGTGCTGTCCAGATGGTATACTTTACTCTCTAATTTCAGACTGTGAGCTCAGGCTTAGTGCATGTCAACTGTGGCCGTCAGTCTGTAGTTTGTCTTTCTCAGGTATCAAAACACAGTTTTCCACATTATAAATGTTCTTTCATTAGATAAGTTGCCATAACTTAGGTGGCTGTGGATCACAAGAGAAATAAACCATCATGGACTAACCCTTACTAAAGAAGCCTGAGGAAGTGAATAGACATTTCCTGACTTACACCTAAAATGGTTGTCCATTTCCCATGTCTGCCCTTTATTTCCATATTGTTTATCACATCCAAGGCAGGTTGATTTTTAAAAGACAATGTTAATACATAGTGAAATATTTTCCAATTCTTAAAAGCTCTTTGGAATTCATTTTGTTAAAAGTTGTGTGTGTGTGTGCGTGTGCATGTGTGTGTGCGTGTGCATGTGTGTGTGCACGCATGCGCGCGGTTTGAATTTAAGTCAGTTTTATAAGAGACTCAACTCCAAAAGTAAAGATCACCAACTAGTTATGGAAAGACCCGGTGCACTTAAATTCAATACTCTATACTGTAGACTTGCGTAGTCATATTTCAGTATCTTTAGTAATGTCTTTCTAGAAATTTTAAATGATGAAATGTGTTGAGAAATATAATTTAAAAACTAAAGTTTTACATAAATGCATCAATTATGATTTCTGTTTTGAGATGTTTTCATAGTATGCTAAAATATTTTTTCATGTAAATTGCTGTCTCTGACATCAAACTTCAATGCAAAGATAGATAGATAGATAGATATTTATATTTTATATTTCTATGGAAGAATAGTCCTCTATAACTTTTTGTCAGCATTTCGAGGGATACAATTTTACTGCCTTACATCTCTTATGATTACAGTAGTCTTTCTAAATTTAAAAAAAATCTTCCATTTCTACTATCTTCTCAAATCTAGGTTAGTCTTTCTCCTTTCTGCAGTAACTCTTTCCTCAGAAAGCTTCTTATATGCATCATGAGCTTCTTTGGTTTCTGATGTTTGCTGAACTCACATCATCCTGAGATTATTTTTTCCTATAGATCAATTTTCTTCTAGATAAATTCCATTTCATTTAGGTCCTTCTAAAGTTGTTGTGATATATGAGCATAACTTTTGAGACTAACAAGATAATATAAATAAGATTGTAGATGTTTTTCATATATGTTGAAATGTTGGTCATTTAAAATCATTTTTCCATTTCACTTCTTTTAGCCAATATGTGACCTGTGGACCTTTCCCAGAGAACTAATCTTTTTTATGTTGCATCTGTTATTTTCCTCTGTAGCCTTATTTTCACTGTTTTATATAGACATTGTATATTTTATACAGACATTTATATTTTATGCTTTTAATCTGTCTTGGTTAGTATCCAACTAACACAATTGATTCTGAAATAATTGTGAGAAATAGCTTTTGTGACAAGTAAAATTTAGACTTGCAATACCAATTTTATCTTCTGCAGAATTTTCTTTCTCTTCCATATAAAAATGTGACTTGTCATGGATGCTATGCCTGTTGAGATACTTAAACTGTTGTACTCTCTGTATTCCATAGTTGTTCTGATTACAGTAAATCCAACTCAAGATATTTTTATCATTAAACGTATTGTTTTAACTAAACTAGTTAGAAAGATTATAGAGCTAATTTAAACACAGAACAATGTAATATTGGATTGAAAAATGTATTAATTCTTCTATTTACATTTTTGTTTTGTTATAGAGAAGATTCTTGGGACTGTGTATACTATCATGAGAAGAGGATATTTATATCAATTTAGATACTCTATTTTACAAATTGAATAATATAATTTTTGATTGGTAATCTCAGAATGATTCATATCAATTTTTAATTAGAAATTGATAGCCACATTCTTTAGAGTTAAATATTTTCAGTTGGTAATTCTTAATTCCAGCATTTTCTTATAGTAAGGGTAGAAATTGCTTTGATCACATCATTTATCTTACTTAGAGAGTCTATGTTCAAATGTGGTTCTGAAATAATTCTTGGTCTCCTTACTTGAAACTGGTGTATTTGTCTGCTTGGGCCCTCTAGTAGAACTTACACTTGTCTAGCTTGTGCAACATATCTCTTTCGTATTTGTGTCCTGTCATACAGTGTACATAATCAGTTATTTTTAGGACTGAATCATTGAATACCTTTAATTCTTGGAAATAAATAACTGCCCCCTTTTTTATTTTTTGTGGCAAATATTTGGTGCTTTTATAGATTTCCTAATTCTTGTGATTTCAAAAGTTAACTGATTTTTTAAAAAATCTGTATCATATTGTAGGAGAAAAGTATAATTTACTTTTATATTTTTAGTTATGTTTTTTTCTTTTTATTCCAAAGCAACTCACACATTTTATTATTTTCTCTCTTGTTTTACTTTTATGTACTGCGTTTTGAAAGCAGAGAGCATGGAATTAATCCCCAGCCTTTTCCCTTTTTAAAGTTTTATTTTGAAAGAGGATCTCACTGAGTTGGCCAGGTTGGCCTCAAACTTCCAATTTTCTTTTTCTGCCTCAAGTAGCTGAAATTAAAGTATTTTACCACTTCTTTATTGTGCATTGTTGGACTATTTTCTGATATATAATTTCACTTTGAATTATGGCTAGGCGTGACTTGGATTTTCAGATTATGCAAAGTAATTTTGTTAATTTAGTGCTGTATATTTTTGTGTATATTATTCATGATGTGCTATTCAAATATATTATTCCTTGATGGAATTTTATATTTATAATTCTATGATGTTTGAAAATATTTTCAATATTATAAAATTCAAGGAACTTCTAAGATCTCTTTTATGCCTAAGAATTAATTAAAGTGGAGTAGTTCATTATTCAATTCTATTTGATATTTTGCTTTAAAAGAAATTCAACTTGGATCAAATTTGACAGTTTATTGCCTTGAGCAAATCTAAGGAGCTTCATAAATTTGTTGTTTGTTTTCTTGGGTACTTAACCAACCTACACCTATAATTATTGGATAATATTAATATGCTCTTGAAAACAAAGCAGTCAGTTTACCCAGCTGACCTCTATTTGAGTCTTTCTGAACCTTAAAAGAATTTTCTTTTTGCTGTTAATTTCCTTTTACTGCATTTTTTGACTTTTATCTTTAGCCTCATGAATATATTTGATGAAAATAAAAGTGATACATAGTATTTTTGTTTTGTATAGTACATTTCTTTAAGTGTTTGAAAGAAAAAGCACCACAAAAGGCATTACTATTACTGTTTTATTTAAATACAACTTTATATAGCTTAATCATAAGACTTTAACTTGTTATATATTCTCTTTTGACTATTAATATTACTTTTAATTATGTACAAGATTAATGTATCAGTCTTGCATATGTGGAACTAGAGTCTTTTTTTTCAGTGTCAAATTTGAACCAGACATATAGCTCTGGATTAAAATTTAACTGAAGCTTTTGGAATTTGGGGGAGCTCCAGGAAAGAGAAGAAAGTTGGTACCGAGGTGTGATAAAGGAGTAACAGTTGGTTCTGTAATTAAATTTAACCCCAAGAGAATTTCAAGTTCAATATGATTGATGATGGCGAAAATGTCTCTTATTTCCTTATATCATCCTTTTTTATTGCTGTTGAATTAAATCAGGAAATCAAAATAATGGCAGACTGTTAGGTCAATCACCTTTGTAAAAATCTCCAGTCCGATGTTACAGATGAATATATCTCATACAGACCTCAAAAATATTTTGAGGGGAAGAGGGGAAGTATGGTGCCATATTGTAATTCTTTTTCCAGTGTAGTACTCTTACAGTCTTTCATCAATGTGTATGTGCATATATCTGTAACTCAACTGTTAGCTCCTTCAAACCAAAGGCTGTGTTGTCTCTGGTTTTCTTTTGGATCCTTCCGTACTTCAAGCCTTACAGGAGCAGTTTAATCATATTTCTTAAATCAATAATTTAAATTTAAAAATTCCAAAAGAAAAAAAACAACTCTAAACTTGACAAACACCAAGTAATTTACAAATTTTATAGTTTTAGCCTGTGTCAATGAAGCTTAGTGTTTCAATGGAATGTGCAAATAGAAGTGAAAAATTACTTGAAGACAAAAGAATGACATTGAACGTTAAGAATTTGGCACAGTGTTTTTCCTGATAAGATGACATTTTTGATGAAATAGTACAAACGTGGTTTCTAAAGCATAAGCAATAAAACAATAAACTTGGAGTAATGAATCACAGTTAACAGATGATGATAATAATGTTTCTGAGGCATTCAAATGGTCTCTTTTTACAATCTGATCATTAACAAAATCTACGTAGGCCCCATCACCATATGTTCATTTTTAATTGTTACCTGTCATTCAGTAGAATTATGTATAATTCTTATGAGCTTCAAACTTGCCACTTTGCAAATAATTCTCAAGATTCTTAAGCTGTATCAACGGGTGATTAAAAAATTAGAAAATTTTAATACACTAGTCAACATGATTATTTGAGTATGGTATAACTAGAGTTACACTTCATTTCTGGGGAAATCTAAATATTTTAGACTTACAATTTAAAAGAATTTAGTCAGCCATTTACATTTGAAAATGGAATTTTGCATCCCATGAACATGTGGAATTTTACCATGTGAGCCATGCAATGTCAAATTACTTTGAAATCACTTTTAAATTAATATTAATTTTGTTGAGTCTTTGAAAATATTTTATAAAAGACTATAAAAGACAATGCCATTAATTTCTTATATTTAAAAAGGTAAATCCTATTTTAATAAATGTCTGAACTGCAAAGCCAGGTGGTGTTTTGGTTTTGTTTTGTTGATACTGGGAATTGAACTCACACTTGCCAGGCAAACACTGCCACTGAGGTATATCCCAGCCCAGATGTATTTTATAATTAAGATATTTTGAGAATTAAGAGAGGTAGTAAAGTTTTTAGCATCTTCAAGGAGGTCTGGGACAGTTTCTTAAACACATTGATATGTCTGTAGT
>PVJX010021562.1:0-31769 GCA_004027295.1 Dolichotis patagonum | reverse complement strand
TTTCTGCCATTCTGTAATACTGTGTCACAGTTAAAATGTTGTACCCCTGGGTATTTCAAAAGGGACTCTGGAAACTACTGCACTCATGTATAAACAAGAAACCTCACATTTTAGTTTAAAAATTTCCATCTTACGTGAAATACCAGTCCTCACCCATCCTCATTTGTAATTTGACCAAACTGGACTACTACTTAATAAATGGTACTAAAGTTTGACTTCCTTCCACAAAAAGAAATAAATTGGTAGAAAGTTAGAAGAAGAAATTACAAAACTCAAGAAGAAGGAAATTTTGCAATGACTTGAATGAATTTGGAACTTTAAATTATATCAGTAACATCTGTCTAGTCTTTATTGGGGAAGTTCTGTATGAATTTCTTGTACTTCTGTAAGTCTCGCTGGGCACTCTAACAAAGCAAAGTTTTGATTGCTCTTGAACTGGACCATTTTTCGTGGCTGAGTTCGCACGCAGTGAGAAAACTTGAAGAAAAGGGACAAAGTTTCCGTCCAAGATAAAGTGTGAGCTTGTTTACTGCTTGCTGTAAAAATGGTGGGTTCTTGCAGCTCAGTATTCCCCAAATGTGACCCAAATCCGGTGTGTGTGTGTGTGTGTGTGTGTGTGTAAAACATCTATTTGGGTCCCTTCGTGAGTCCTGTCGGAATTAGAGCAAGGGAACTGGCATATACATGCTGCACTCTAAGTGATAGACCCTGTTTCTCTGATCCAGGAGTCTTGAGTCTTTTGCCAGAAAGCATGGAACAGACTGTGTTCGTTAGATTTCTGCCACTATACTGAAATATCTAAGGTGATCAGCTTACATGCAGAAAAGGTGTATTTCAGCTTATAGCTTTGGAGGCTTCATTCCATGATTCACTGGCCCCATTTTAGAAGCACATCATGCCAGGAACATATGGTCAGGAAATGAGAGAGAGAAAGAGAGAGAGAGAGGGAGAGAGAGAGAGAGAGAGGGAGGGAGGGAGAGAGAGAGAGAGAGGGAGAGAGAGAGAGAGAGAGAGAGAGAGAGAGAGAGAGAGAGAGAGAGAATGACCAGGGCCTCAGGACATACTCACTGATCCAAAGATCTCACCCTAGTCCTCACCTCTTAAAGGTTCCACCTCCTCCCAATAACACCACTCATGTTACCAAGACTTTAGCCATGAGCCTTTGGGGGACATTTATGATACAAAGTATAGCCTAGGCTAATTGATTAGCTTACAAAGAGGGTGAAAACCAGTTCCCAGACTCTTCAATAGTCTTGACAGTTTGGATGATTTTGTGTTAGTTTCGTTTTCTGGAAAAGTTTGGTCAGTACTTCATACCTGTTCTTTGTGGGCGGTTGGCATCTCCCTCACCAGCAGAGGGAGCCCATGCTAATTAATTAGGTGCAGGCTAGTTCTTGAGATACATGTGTTAGAGTACCTCACAGAACGAAATCCACTTAGTTCTTATGCTGGTGGCAAAGCATAGGGAAACATACAGGACATGAAAGGGTAGTATCATTTGCTTTGGTTTCATGGCATCAAAGGTAAAGATATTACATTTCCTCAAGGGACTTCCCAGATAGGAGGAAGTTAGAGCATGTTTATTGCTGACCCACAAATAGTTGAAATAACTACTTTCTAAAGAAAGCATTTAACACTGGGTCTTGTGAAAGGAGACATCATGAATATAATAAAATATTCACCTTTGGAACTGTAGGACTCCCTATTTCTTTTCCGCTGTGTAGGTTATTAAAGAAGTATGATTCTAATTTAAAAATTATCTGACATTTGCTATACTGAAAAGCTAGTTATAAGTAATGTGCATAAATGAGTGTACATAAAGGTACTAATATGTACTTTGTTTCAGTGTCCTTGTGTTTGTAGCTTTTCTTACCAGTACCTCAAGCTGCACACAGATAAGTTCAGAGCTGCTAGAGATGACCATCAACCAGGGGCTGGGCTGAGATCCCTGAGCAAGTTTCTGCATCAGCACTTGACAGGTTCATAATCTCCTGGGTTTTTTTAATCTATAAAATAAAGGTACTCTCAATCATTATTTTCTCTGGATTGAAGCACAGAATGTATTCATTAAGGAGACAATCAATAATAATTCAAAATTGCATTTTAAGGATTGCCACATGAAAGGATTGCCACATAATACCAAATTGGTATTATGGATGATAAGGCTGATGACAATAACATATGAACATAGTGTCTGTTGTCACTTTGAATTTTATTCTGAAATGTGGACATTACATGTATCGTATAGTCACATTTTTCCACTTCTAAATCTGACTTTTTATTTCTACCTTATAGTGGATTTGGGAAAGGGGCCGTTTTACTTGTGTATTTTTCATTTCATCATTAAATTTTTTTCCTTGCAAGAGCTATTTTGTTTAGAAACACCTTAGAAAATGTAAATGGTAGAAGAATAAGCACAAGACTGTTTTTCAAATATAGTTGGCTCTTAAGGCAGGCTGTGCTCTTACAAGAAGCTGTGTGAGAGGAAGTGATGTAAGTCAGATCTAATTTTCTCAGGCAGTGGTACGAGTCGAGGGTTATTTTCTTAAACAAAGATTTAATGCTTTGACTTTAAAGGGATAACTTAAATACCATATTGATTCAACTGCAAACGTCTCTGTAGAACTTTCTGGGGGCACATGCAAATTGGTTAAAAAGGCCAATTAAGAAGTTGGTTTCATATTATTTATTATTTAGTTGATGCAAGAGAACCCCAGAAATGGAACAGATAAGGCTGGGTGATCTCAACCTAGGAACTTTTAGAAATTTAAGATGAGGCTGCCAGAAAAGAGTAGGCAATGTAGTCACAAAGAAGAATAAGGAGGCTTGGTGATTTCTGGGCTTCTCAAAAATAGGCACAATTAAGCATGAGTCACAGGAGTGACTTCCACAAGTTGGAGGATAGAAGAGCCTGTGCTTTTATCCTCTTGTTGAAGCAGTAATTTGATAGGCACCTAGAGACAAAAGTGTCTCAGTGTGAGCTTTGGGATCCAGTAGGAAACTATAAAATTCTGTGGAGCTAAGACTGAGGCGGGCCATTTGGAGAAGGCAAAATTGTAATCCAGGTGGGAGGCCTAGTAACTATGGTCTTGGCTGCAGAAACAGTCTAAAACCATGTGACTTGTTCGAGCCCTGCCTGACCTTGGTACAGCCATCAGCACCAGATGCCCAGCCGAAGGACCCAGGAAGAAACTGCACATCTGTGCCTCTACGGACAGGTCTGCCCATGTCAGTCCAGTCTTTCGTCATGAAGCAGAAGCTTTTAAACCAGGTAAAATCCCTCTGAGTTTGGGAGTAGTACTGACCTCTCAAGGAATGGTAGGGTAGATAAAGAAACACACTCCTCACTGTGTCCCCATCGCTAGGCCTTCTGGCCTGAGTCCTAAAGCAGATCTGGGTGCAGCCTTGTGACTGACGCTAGCTCCTCTCAGCTGTGTTTTGGGACACACTCAGAGATCTGCCCACGTATCCAGCAAGGGCATCCGCAGGACCTAGCAGAAACCATACCTATTCATGCAATAGAAATGCAACATACCCAAACTTGTGGAATGCAGGAAAAGCAGTTCTAAGAGTGAAATTTATATGAAAAATGCCTGCATTATGGAGGTAAGATCTTAAATAAACAATGAACACTTCAAAGAACTAGGAAAAGAACAAGCTCAGTCTAAATTTAGTAGAAGAAAGGAATTAGTATAGATTATAGTAGAAATAAATGAAGCAGTTGAAAAGATCAAAACCAAGATTTGCATTTTGGAAAGATAAACAAAATTGTCAAAGCTTTAGCAAGAAGAGAGGACTCAAGTAAATCATAAATGAAAGAAGAGATAACTGATACTACAATAATAAAAAAGATCATGAGACTATTGCAAAAATTACAAGCCAAAACTTGGATAACCTAGAAGAAATGGGCACATTCATAGACACAGGCAACCTTCAATGATGCAATAATGAATAATGAAGAAATAGAAAACTTAATCAATAATGAGTAAGGAGATTGAAACAGTAATCAACATCCTTCCAACTAAGAAAGTCTCAGCACAAGATGGCTTCCCTGATAAATTCTACCTGGCATTTAAAGATGAATTAATGATAAACTTTTTCAAATTTTCCCAGATAATTTGAGTAGGAGATATCACTTCCAGATTCATTTTATGAGACCAGCATTACCATGATACGAAATCCAAATAAAGACAAGGAAAAAAAAATAGGTCAGCATCCCTAATGACAGATGAAAAATATTTAATGAAGTGCTGACAAATAAACCCAACAATACTTTAAAAGTATCATACACTATGAGCAAGTGAGATTTATCCCTGGAATGCAAGGATAGTTCAACATATGAAAATCAATTAATGTGATACTCCACATTAAGAGAATGAAGAATAAAAATTACATGATCCTCTCAATAGAGGCAGCCAAGTCATTCAGCAAAATTCAACACCCACTTAAGAGATCTCAACAATTTAGGTACAGAAGAAATATATCTTAATATACTAAAGGCCATATAGTGCAGGCCTATGGCTGACATATTCATCAGTGTGAATTTCATTTCTTCAAAGATTTTCTTGTAAGATCACCACTGCTTTTTAATTTAGTGCTGGAAATTGTTCTTACCAGAACAATTATCTAACAAAAAGAATTAAAAAGCATCCAATTGAGAAAAGGAGAAATGAAATTGTCTCTGTTTGCAAATGCCACAATCTTATATGTAGAAAATCCAAACACTCCAGCAAAAAAACTTAAAATTAATAAATGAATATAGTAAAATTTCAGGGTAACAAAATCAGCATGTGAAATTTAGCAACATTACATACTGCTAATAATGACTGCATATAAAATAATTATGAAAACAATGTTAATTACAATAGTATCAAAATAATAAAATACTTCGGAAAAATTTAACTAAGGGGGTGAAAGATCTGTACACTAAACCATAGAAGATTGATGAAAGAAATTAAGAATGATGCAAATAAAGGAAAAGTGATCCCATGTCCATGGATTAAAAGAATTAATATTGTTAAAATGTCCCTACTACCCAAAGTGATCTGCAGATTCAGTGTCACAATTCCAACATCATTTTTCACAGAAACAGGAAAAAATTTTAAAATTTGTGTGGCATAACCAAATACCCTCAATGGCCAAATCAATATTGGATAAGAACCAAGCCCAAAACAGATCAGAACAGAACAGAACAGCACAAAACAAAACAGGAAAAGAGCAAAGCTGAAAACATCGTATTTCTTGATTTCAAATTGTATTTCAAAACGATCATGTTCAAAATATCACAGTACTGCTATTAAGACACATATTTAAAGCAATGGAACAGAACAGAGAGGCCAGAAATAAACTTACATAGATATGATCAACAAATTATTATTTATTTATTAATTTATTTGGTGGTACCAGGGATCAAACTCATGACCTCATTCACGTCTGCCAGGTAGGTGCTTATGCCACTGAACTAACTCCCTACCCTGGTCAACTAACTTTAGATAAGGACACCAGAGAAAGGATAAGTCTTTAATAAAAGGTGTTGAGAATATCTGCTTACAAATGAAATGGGAGTCTAAATTTAGCCCAGTGGTGACATACCTATGTGTTACCCATGCCCACCACAGACTGTTATCACTAAAAGCTCTAAAAGCTTCACCATCACTGACTTAGACCATACACAAAAATAACTGGAAATGAATTTTTAAAAGTTTGAGATTTAAAACTATAAAAGTTCTAGAAGAAAATGCAGGGAAAAAGCTCCCAGACTTTGGTCTTGGCAATGATTTTTAAAGATGACATTAGAATCACAAAGGCAACAAAGGCAAAAATAAAAAAGCAGGATTACCTCAAACTATAAAGTTTTAGTACAGTAAAGGAAATAATCATTAAAATTAAAAGATAAATTACAAGATAATAAAATACTTGCATACCTTATTCAAATAAGGAAAGCGTAAATATCCAAAATATGTAAGGAATCTATACAACTCAGTTGCAAAATACAAATAAGCCCATTAAAAATAGGTCAAGGATTTGAAAAGACATTTGTCTGAGGGAGACATACAAATGCTAACAGATATATGAGCATGTGTTCTATGCATTCTCTCACATTAGAGAAATTCAAGTAAAAAACATGAGATACCACCTGACACCACTCAGACAAATTTCTGAGAAAAGACAAATTTCAACAAATGTTGATGAGTGTCGAGAGAAAAGGAAGCCATTGCACACTCTTGGTAAGAGTATAAACTTGTGTAATATGGAAAACAGCATGGGGTTTTATCAAAACTTAGAAATAGAACTATCATCCAATCTGCCTTCTCAAAGGAAAAAAATTAGTATGTAAAAGGGATATTCATACTCTACATTCATTGCAGCGTTATCCAAAATAATCAAAACATGGAAGCAACCTAAGTGTCCAGCACTGGGTGACTGGGTAAATGGACTATGCTGGGCATCTAGTCGTTGTCATGGTGACTGTAGTTCATAGCATTGCGTCATATATTTGAAATGTATTAAGAGACTAGATCTGAACTATTTTGGCTGCACACATGCACACACACACGAGCACATGCACACACAAACTCTGTGATGCCATGGAGTGTCCATACATTTGGTTGTGGTAATCATTTTAAAATGTATATGAATATTAAATAATTGGGTTTCACAACTTGATGTATGCAATTTTATTTGTCAATTATACTTCAATAAGGTTGGGAAAGAAGAGGTTGAAGGTCCAGGGAGGCTGGTTTTTGTGAAGAGCAACACAGGGGTCCAGCTTAGTCTATCAAAGAAGGCAGGGAGTCGCTGGTCTACTGAGGTAAGAGATTCTTCCTACTTGTTTTATTTTCGTCGTGAGGATTGAACACAGGGCCTCACACATACTAGGGAAGTGCTCTGTCACTGAATTATACCGTCGGGCCTTCTCTTAAGGATTCTTGATGGGAATGGTTGAGGAGAATGGAGCATTCTGCAAACATACTTAAAGGAACAGCTCCATCTCTTGCTCGGTAGCACTCATGCTCCCCTCAGGTAGAGAGGAAAGATGTGACTGTCCTGGACCAGCGCTGGTGAACCCACGCACACACGTTGTAGCAGGCTGTTTGCATCATTGAAAGCTCTGACAGGTTTTCTGCCGCTGTAGACTTCCAGCGCTGTGCATGTAGCTGAACTCAACAGCTGTGTTCACCCTGAGCTGATGGTTTCTTGTTAGGTATTGGTAATGAGCTGCTTGATGTTATTTGCTGTTAGCTTTCTTTCTTTCCACCTCTTTCCTAAACAGTTTCTGACGTTTTCCCCTCGAGGTTTGCATACCTCAAAACGTTGCAACATTCAGGAAAATGGAAATGAGGAACAATGCTTTAATGATCTGAAATTATGCCCCGCGCCTGGGTCCCTACTGCATCTTTGCCCTCTAGTAGGCCCACTCAGTACGTTGAGATCCTGTGTCTGGGGCAGAGAACTTTTCCTTCCAGACTCTACACGGAGACAGGCAGGCTCTGGCGGCAGGGAAACAGCTCACTGTAGCTCGTCTGAATTTTAGATTTGGCACTTTGAAGCCTGACGTGGGTCAGTGCAGCGGCGGGAAGGCCAGTTGGCTATCACACGGTGTGCCAGGGAGGGTCTAGTAAAGTCTCTCCCTGCAGCCCAACTACCACAAGAGTGCTGACCCATAAGTGACATGTCAGGCACCACAGAGTCCTATTCATAAACTCCTGTTTTTGGAAGAAAGGTCCAGAGACTCTAAAAATGAGCAGTGAGACAGTGACATCATAATGGTATTTATTATTTCAGGTTAGACTGGCACCTACTAAATCATTAAGGCCACAGGTAGGTTTTTCCACTTGAGGGAAGTCTTCTTTTTTCCCCCTAAAGCTGGATTACTGGGAGGCGTGAAGCACACACGTTCCTCTGAACGCCAGTGTGGGTGAAATAAAGCCCCAAGTGACTCCACTCCATTTTATTTTTACACATTCCCCACCCCAGTAGTTGAGTGGATTAGTTTTTATAGATCCCAGACTGGGTCAGGCTTGCACACAGCCGTCCTGGCTGTAGTCTCTGGCCAGCCTGGTCGTGATACAAGGATATCTCGAATGTCTTGTCCCCAGAATGCCTCCTTTTGGGCTGAAATTACCATCTCACTTAGGCCTTAAGATCAAGCTTTCAAGAATCCTATTGATACGAATCCATTTATTAGAAATGCATAACAAATGCAATTACTTGCATTTTATCCTAGGTTAATTTGTCACATTAGTCTAACTTAGAAAGTTTGGAGGGACAGGACTGATAAATTTAGTGTGGGAGAAAGAACAAGTGAGTGAAAGGGGCTCTGCCTAGGGGGTGACAGAGATGTGTACATGGCCATGCATCTGTATACACGTGTGTACATACGTGTATGTGCATATGTATATGTGAATGGGTGCACACCTACGCATATGCACTTGTGTGTACATATGTATGTGTACAGAGCAGCTGGGGCGAATGTAGGGGGGAAGGTGGAGGTTGCATCAGGTTATGAGCTGGCTCAATGTAGGTTAGGACTGGAGAAATTAATTAGAAAGCACGGGAGTGGTTAAGATAGATCATTTGAGTACTCAAATTCCATTTTAGATATGGGAAAATTCTGAGGGCCTTAGGCATTTATGAAGTCCTTATTTTATTCCCTGTGGAGTGAAGGCTGGTCATGGCTGGGAGATGCCAGAGAAACACAACTTTCCGAGCTCAGGAATTAGCTGGGCCTGCCAAGGCGGGGAGCTTTATTTTATTTTATTTTTTTTTTTATTCTGGGACTATGATTTCCCTCACATTCAGTTTCTATCCCCGTCTTGCAGCAGCTGCGTCATTACAGTAACCCAGCGCTTGAAGAGAAGGATAAATCTGTGCTTAGATTAATGATAATGCACTTAAATTTACATAACACGTCAAGCCCAGAAGGGTCCCAAAGTACCATGTAAACCTAGAAGGGCTGCAATGCTGCAGGCTTCCTCGGAGACCTCACAGAGCCATGCAGGTGGAACGAGACGGCGACTCAACTGCTGTTTACTAACCATGGTAGCTACAGCAGCAGGACTTCAAACTGGACCATTAAGAAAGGACAAAATGCTCCGCCGGTGTTTCTGTTTTATGGTTGTTGAGATTTTAACACTCCAGCTCAGCAACCTAGAAGAAAGGGATGTCTTTCCGTTTTGTGGAGGAGCTGTGCATAGTTGAGGGCAAGCAGAGAAGCTGGAAGAAGACCTTTCGAGGGCACATGGCCTTTTCTCTGCTTCTCCAGTTTACCAAGCTCATTCTGCCTTGCGGATGTTGCATTTCTTTGCTTCGTACCTGGGGTTGCTCTTGCGTCAGGGTTGCTGGCTAAAGTTAGAGTGATACAAAGGAGATCCGTGATACCTCTGACCTCACCTAGGCACAGTCAGTCACCCAAGGGGTGTTGGTTTTTATGATATCACATCTCTATCAGAGACTGTAGTCCATTTTTAGCTGTATGATGTTTATTCTCTGTCTCCCCAGCTGGCATATGAGCTGCATGAGCCAGGACAATTCCATTCCCTGCTACAAGCTTGATGCCGAGGAGAGGGCACGAGACACAGAAATGTTCCATGAGATGCCGTAGATGACAAAGTGTGTATGAAATGTCTGCGACCCTCAGTCATTCTCCTGTAGGCTGGGTCTCTGGGCACAGCCACGAGGGCCCTGTCTGTTGGGATTTGGATGGACAGCGACCAGAGTATGTCCAGATTCAGCTCACCTGGCACGTAATCCTGTGGTTTGTGCAGAGCTGACATTTTGTTGAATTAAATGGAATTCATCTCGTAGAGAGACCTCTGTTTAGGTTAGGCTGGGCATTTTTGACATGTTGGACCTAGGAAGATCAAAGCTTTTATTTTTCCTTTTCCTTTTCTAAAGGAGTTTTGATACATGCAAGGGATATTGCAACGACTTGGTGTTTTGGACTTTTTCCACTGGAATAAAGTGAAGGGACTGAGGTAGACCTCCAAATGAAGGCAGAACCCAAACTTCAAGAACCCTATAACTTTTGGGCAACAGACAAAGGAACCAGAAGCCACAGTAAGACCAGATACGAGGTGCTATGAGGCACAGTGCAAGTGGAGGGTGTTGGTGGAGATTTTCTCTGGTGCAGAGAAGAAAAGGGACATTTTAGCAGAGGGAACAGGAAGAGAAGACCCAGAATCAAAGAGCTTGTGGAAGGGAGGGAGCAGAGAGGAGCCATGGTTGTTGGAGTCCGAATCTAGGGAGGTGATCCACACCCAACCCTGGGATATGATCTCACTAGCTACGCAGGACCAGGCCCGGGCCAGCATTTGGAAGGAAGACCTCCCAGGAAAACCATGGCATTATAGAGATTGATGCTGGTGATTCACTGATGGCAAATCTTTCTTCTGAGTCATTCCTAGACTGTTGTACCAATACAGTATATGTGTGTTTGTGTGTGTTTGTGTGTGTGTGTGGTTGCTTGTGAGTATGAATTGTGTGTTAATACAGATAGCCCTGTCTTCTGGAGAAGGAAAGACTGAACCCCGTGAATCTCTAGGGACCTCTGGCACACAGACATCCTCCTGAGGTTTCCTTCTCCCCATTTTTCCACTTGTCTTGAAAAGACACAGGCTCATGTGTCCTGAGACGCTTCTGCTACTTTTACGTCAAGGGGAAATGCACACATAGATATTTCTTAGGGTTGGGGGCTGTTTAGTGGCTTAGTGTAGGGGGTGCTTTGCACTTCTAATATAACCCTTTTAGCCAAGTGATGCTATCCAGATCCCTCCAAGGAAGGGAGAATCCATACTGGCAGCTTCCCCTGGGAGGAAGACGTGCTTCATGAGGAATCAAGATTCACCAAAGAAGCCAAGCAATGGAAACTGACTTGCCAATGGTCAGTGTGTGTCCCCAATATGACTTCTACCCTCGAGCATCCACTGTGTCCTGTACTAGGTCAGCTATGGACCTGCTAATCTTGGATCTGAGCTGAGTGTACTGTTGCAACACATCTTCTACATTCAGTAAGTATTTCTTAATTGCGTTGGTCCAAACGATAATAGTTCCAGTAAGAAAGTTCAGAGTGCGTCTTAAGCAAGTGGCCCTCTGCTTAGGTTCAGCTGCTGGGCTTACCTATCCTGGACAAGGGGCTCTTGTCTGCTTTCTGGGCGGTAGTGTATGGCTATCCACAGCCCACTTGGGCTACACGCCTCCCTACTGGGTTGTTCCCAGCAACAGGTGACTGGGAAGGAGTGGGAGAAAACTGATTTAAGATCCGTGAAGTGGACACACTTTGTGTTTTAACTAAGACGGGAAAGGGTACCGATCTAAATGGAAACCCTTTTTTGACCTTCTCTGTAGCAGGCAGGTTTTCCTTTTCATCCCTTAAATAAACATAGATTTTTACCCTTTTATTAAAAAATAGTTTGACATGCTTTTTGCCAGTATACTTGTAACTAAGACAGACTGGTAGTAAGTTTTAGAATGACTTAAAAGACACTTCATGCAGGATGTGGTCGTGCATACTTGTAATTCCAGCACTCTGGAGGCTGAGGCAGGAGGATCACGGTGAGTTTGAGGCCCACCTGGGCTATGTAAGTGAGTTCAAGGCCAGTCTGCACTATGGGACCTTGTCTTAAAAACAAAAAAAGCTGAGATGCCGCCAGTCCCTGGGAAGATGCATGGCACCAGTGGTCCACCGCGAATCGTCCTGCTTCTGTAAGACCAGAGGCCTTCAGAACTGGGGTCCACAAAACGTGACATCAGGACACCAGCTGTATTCGAGCATACGTGGGTCAGTTCACTGATGCAAACGCAAGCGTTTGCTGTGGAGTTACTAGGTGGTATTTGGATATGGAAATTTGATAGTTTTCTGTATGGTTTCCACTTTGATTTTAATAAGCCAGATATGCACAAGCCGCGTTTGTGAGTTGGTAGTTAAAGGATAAGTTTTTCATCTCTTGACTCCTACATTTGAATTATAAACTAAATGACGAATATTCTCACCCATATGGAGAAATATCAAGAATCCTCCCAGTGGTGGATCATTCCAATGTATCTAAACTGCTTGGCATACCCAAGTTGGAAATGCACACCATTTGAAACCTTGCCCTGGCGGTTCCTAATCTATCTCTGCGTTTTTACTGAATATTGTGACTTTGCCGAGACCGAAGGTACATCCTCCTTGCTTATCTCTGCCAGATTCCTGGCAACAGCAATTGAACTTGGAAATGCTGGCCAGTGTAGGGAGGAGTCCCCTAAATTACAAAACGCGGGGCTCGTCATCTGAGAAGAATGAAGCACCCTCAGCCGATGACTGACGGCTGATCATTCCCTGTACGTGCTTTATTAGCAGCAGATTCCTTCCTGTGTGGTTGTCTCTGACGTGCTCGGGCCTGCGCGTTGACTCTCACCCCTCGGACCTGCTCCGGAGCTGACACCCACCTGCTTCAGCGGAAGGTTTACTGCCTCCAGCCAAGGTGTTTTGGCAGGCAAGGAGCTGGAGGAAAATGCCAAACCAAACAAGGTCTTCGGCATAAAACACCAAAGGGAGGTCCAGATAGTGCCTTTCCGAAGCCTTAATAGTCTTGAGAAACTTCTCAGTACTGAGGCTGCGTGTGGCACGCGTTTCTAAATTTCTGTCCCTGCTCCCTATGCATGGGGGTGGGGTGGGGTGGGATGGGGAGGAAGTGTTCGTTAAATTCGATACCGCAGTCGACCACTAGATGTCACTGCCTGCAATCTCTTCCTCGAGCTGCCTGTTAGGCTCCTAGGAGCTGGCTGGTCTTTACAACGTGAGAAGAGCCCTCAAAGCAAGCATTGTTCTTAGGGAGACAGGCACTAAAGTGATCCTCTGACAGCCTGAAAGTGAAGGTGAACAGAGTTGTCCGTGGAGCTCGTGTTCAGACGCCCGTCGCAGGGGCGCTGGGCCAGAAGGCGCACAGAGCTCAGCGTGTCCTGGGCCACCTGTCCACGCGTGCCCACCCGGTGCAGGGCCAGCCAGGATGCCCACGATGCCTGTCTGCCTGCTTCCCCTTTGCAGGGAAGGAAGCAGAGTGTGTTTTTCCTCCCCAGATCAGGGAGGTAGTGTGTGACCGTTACCGAGGAGCAGCTACTTCCTGGGGAAGTAGAGGGGCACGCAGCCCTCAGCGGGTGGGTCCTCAGGGCCTAGGATGGAGAGACCTTCAAGCCCACAACTAATGCTACGCAGCTGCAGGAGGCACAAGCCCCACAGAGACTCTCCTGGAAGAATCCAATATGGAGACCAAGATGACACTTTAGGGAAGAAGGCTGATTTCTAGGTGGACACTGGGCAGGGCTTGTTTCTTTTTCTGATAATAGTTTTGTATTTCTTGATTCCATCACTTGTTTTGCAGTCTCCAAGTTTTAATATCCATTTCTATTGTGTACAGTTAAACTCATCTGAAGGTCATATTGGATTGGATAATGGGAGACCCAGGGGAAACAACCCCGATGAGTCAATCTATTATAACCCAGGTCCAATGAGAAGGCAGGATGTCTACAAGAATGAGGCTTACCCTAAAGTTGCAGGTTCCACGTTTTTCTTTATGTCAATGAATATGAGAGCATTTGTTACTGTGACTGAGATCTGAGCCTGTCCATTTCCTATTCCTTAGTTCAGGATGATGAGGTAGGTCTGTCAGGTGTTCAGAGGACCTCTATCTGTTCCCCGGGGAGCATCTGTGCCCCTCTTGCTAAGGGGAACACATAGCTAGGCTGACTGCACAGCTAGGCTCCTGGGTGAATGAAAATTCTTTCCACCAGGGGCACATGTGGACAGATTCCAGCGTTTCTGTTTCTACCTGAAGGAGTTAGCTGTGTGATGGAATTCAAGGGTTTATCTACAGCTGGTGTTTGGCTTGTGGCTGATAGTTCTAAGTGGGCCAACAAGGGTCCTGCCTTGCAAAGGCGGGTAGGAGCTGTGTGCTACAGTCCTGGGAAGTGCACTGTGCAGTCCATCAAACGGGCACGTTCACAGGAGGAAAAGACGAGCACAGCAAGTGCTGTGCACCACACTCAAAGTAAACCTGGGATTCAGTCACCCGTTAACATGGAGCCCATGGCAACTTTAGGCTGGGGTACCTCAGGGAACGCAAGGGAATATGCAACATTCCTTCTATTGGGAAAAGACACAAAATAAGCCAAAGAAGCAAACGATGTATGTGGATTAGAAGAGATGTGTCCAGGAAAATAAAGAAGGAAAGGGGATAAGGTGTGCAGTGTGGGACATTTAGGGAACCTAATGGGACAATGACTTTGGAGAAGGTTCATGGGGGATGTGAGGGAACAGAGGCAGAGATAGCATGGAACAGCGTCCAGGTCCTGAGGCCAGAGGCTGCTGGTGTGTTTGGGGAACCGTGAGAAGGCTGTGAGACTGAAGAAGTATCCAGGAAGAGTGCTGAGATGGTAGAGTCGGGTCCAGTGTGCGTCTTTCAGTGGGAACCCTCTGAGGGAGTAAATACCTTAGTGGGGTGGGTGGAGTAAAGAAGGGCTGGGTCTGATTTCTGTTTAAAGAGGTTAAAAGGGGAAAGGGCTGAGCAGAGGCTAAGGTGGTCAGTTGTGATGATCATAGTGGTTAAGCCTGGGAGATTTCAGGGGTGCTGGTGAGACGTGGTCAGTTATTTGGTCAGACATGTTTGGATTCTCTGTGACACAGCCCATGGATGTGTTAGAATTGGCTCAGAAGAGTAGGTTGTTAAATGTTCAGAGCTTGGCCACCCGATAGCTGAATTATCTGTGGTTTGAAATCAACCATTATGGGAATATTTACACCATGGAAATGAACAACTGAGCTCTTTTCTCTTCTAGAGCTGGTTTCTCCTACATCCTAATTGGGAGAGGAGAAGCCTGGTGGCTGTGGATAGGGCAGTCCCGTCTGCTGGGTTAAGTTTGCACTAAGCCAGTGGACTCTAAGCTGATGGGTTCCAGGAAGCTACTGTGTTCCAGCTAGTTGAAATATTGTGCTGTCTGTGAAGTTAGCTCCTCACCGAGTGATCAAACTTTCGTTCAGATTGATTATATCTATTGCATGCCTTCCTAGGAGAAAATAGGTAGGAAATGTACCGTGTGATTAAAAGTAATCATGTATTTCAGTCCACATTCTGTCTTCTTGAGATAATAGGTGGTGACTGGACTGTGATTCTTAAGATCCTGTCAGATGAGCCTGAGATACTCGGACCTGTTGGGGGCTGGGTATTTCCATGATCTGTTTTGGATAAAAAACATATCCTCATGAATCTTTTTCTCCTGGCACATTCTCCAACTGCGTCTCCTTCCATCCTACTCTGTATCTCCCGAGGGTATCAATGAACTACACAGTGTGGTCTCCAACATTTCTAAAAATATCGCACAGTACCTCCAAAGTTCAATACGGATAAGTTTGCCATTGTCTGTGATTTTTGACTGGAGTAGGTTTGGTTTGCAATTCGCCCTCCTTGTTCTTGTGAACATCTGAGGTTCAGTTTCAGGAAGAATTGGACTCTGATGCCCTCTATGGATGGTGCACTCTTTCGTGTCCAGGAAAAGTCTTGGTGCCCTTTAGAATGGGCAAGGCTAGAACAATTTAGAGTCCAGAGATCTGCCTGTCAGGGCCAATAAAAACACATTGGAAAGTCTACACGAATTGATTTTTCTGTGAAGTTTCCAGAACTTTCACCTACTACGTGGCCTGGCACAGACAGCCCACATCCGTTGGTGTGGGCTGGTCTAGCCAGAGGGTAGGGAGCTCAGGGGTGTGAGTTGACAGTGGGGGTTGAGGCATCCAGACGTCCAGGCTCTGGAGTCAGGAAGTCCAGGCAGCAGCACTGTCTGGCCTTCGCATACTTTTTTAGATGGGAAAAATCAGGGTGCTGTCAGCCTCACTGTGGTTTTTGTAGGACTGGCTGCTGTGAGCTCAGATTCCGCCTTGGGAGTGGACCTGCAACTGCTGGCCCTCCTTCCTGGGGACCTTTTGGAGCCTGTACCCTGAGGCCTTTGGAATAGGGCGCAGAGCTTTGCACATGGACCAGCCTAGGTTTTTGACTCTCTCCTACTAAGTCTGTGGCCCTGGGCATGAGTCTCATTTGCTGCCTAGAGTTTGCTTCCTTCTGGGCTAGAGTGCAAGAACAGGGTTCTGAGGGTGACTCTTTAAACCATACCTGGAACCCAGTTGGGGCTTGTAGAATCTCAGCAAGAAGTGTTTGGAAGTGTGGGGGAGCATCTTCGATATTCCTAATTCTAATGTCATCAAGGGGTGGGAAACTTGCTAATACACCCCATGGGTGGTTTCCAGTGGTTGTCAGTGCCATAGGAAGGAACAGTATAAGCAAAACTCCTAGTTTATGCAATGAATGTGGTTATGCCTGAATGTAAAAGGAAGATGCAGGAAGGCTAGCAGTGACTTCTATAAATCCAGGGGAGTGACAGTGATCATCTTGAGGCCTTACCCTATGTGGATTCTGAGTTGATGCAGGATAGGGGGCTAAGGGTCCCTCTGCATGGGACAGGCAGGCAGATGTGCTCACTGAAAAGTCAACCGTGACTGAGTCCCAGGCAGTGGGAATTTCAGGTGGAGACTCCAGGCTGGGCAGCATGAGCCATGAGGAGGTGTCCTCTAGTCAGGTCAGCGGGGACTGGCCCTCAGGGAGTGCTGGCAGCACCCCCTGTGTTTGCACACAGTCCTTCCCTGCTCATCTGAGTGGAGGAAGTTTGGGGCTATAAGAAAATTTGCTGCTTGCTGCAGAGTCTCACTGGCCTGGCCTAATGGTTTGAGGAAAGACTGAGGAAAGTGGATTCCACCAAAGGAGAGAGATGGATGTGATTGCTTCTCTCTGAGTAGCCTTGCTGGCTACTCACCACATGGTGCTGGTTAGCTTTATGTGTCAACTTGACTAAACCATGGGTTGCCCAGATATTTAGTCACACGTTGTTGTGGGCGTGCTTTCGGATGAGACTGATGCTTGAATCACTAGACTCAGTAAAGCAGATGGCCCTCCATAATATATGGGAAGGCCTCAATCCATGTGGGGCTGAGAAACAACAAAAACAGTGACCGTCCCTACAGTAAGAGAGAGAGTTCTCCTGCCTGGAGGACTTCACATTGAGTCTTCCTCTCTTCCTGGTTCTATAGCGGCTTCCAAGCCTTCCAACTCAGCTGGTGTGTCAGCTCTGCAGACCCTTAGACTTGGCTTCCACAATCACAAGAGTCACATAAACCAGTTCCCTCTTCCTTCTCTTTCTTCTTCTCTCCCCCTTCCTCCTCCCCTCTTCTTTTTTTCTCCCTTCCCCTCCCCCTCCCCTCCTTTCCTTTCCATTCCTTTCCTTTCTTCTCTCTCTCCCTCTCACCCTTCCTTGTTTTCTGAGTGCTAATGATGTAACCCAGGGACTCACATTTGCTGGATGAGTGTTCTACTACTGAGCCACACTCCCAGCCCTAGTGCTCTTGCTGTCATTCCCTCCTTCTCTCCCTCTTCCTCTCCCTCTCTCTCTGTCTCTGTCTCTTATCTCCTCTTTCCCTTATTCCTTTTTCTCCCTCTCCTTCTGATTCTGTTTCTATACACACACACACACACACACACACACGATTTCTGTTTCTTGCCATAGAATTTTACCTTAGTATTGGAGGGAAATCGGTTCCAGGACCCTTCATAAATATTAAAATCCATGAATGTTTAAGTCCTTCATATGACATATTATTTGCAAATAATCTGCATACATCCTCCTGTATATACTAAATCATTTCTAGATTACATTAAAAACTCAATATGTTATATATGCTATACAAATAGTTGTCAGACAAATTGTTCCGGGAAAAATGAAATGAAAGAGTTCTACGTATGCTTAGTATAGACGCAATTTCCCCCCGTTTTCCACACATGTCGGTTGAATTCACAAGTTGTGAATTTGAGGATACGGAAGTCCAGTTGTTTTTCTCTATATCTATATCTATATCTATATCTATATCTATATCATCTATATCTATATCTATATTTATCTATATCTATATCTATATCTATATCTATATCTATATCTATATCTATATCTATATCTATAATTCACACACACTTATTAATAAGATATGATGGAACCTAAATTGTTTTGGTTCCAGAGCTCTTTGACTAATGTACAAAGTACCAGATTATCTCACCTGCTAGAACTGTCCGTTTTCTGAGGCAGATCCTGGAGACTGTTTCCGTGAAGCAGTATCCGGGAGGTTCTGGGAGTACTGCTAAGCTTCCCCCAGTGAACGAAGCTCCCAGAAGAAGTACATGAGTCCTGTGGATTGCACTGGAGCACAGATCAAGGTCAACACTTTCTAACTCCTCCTTCCTGTCACCACACTGATTGTTTAGAACAAACAGATTCAGGATATTGTATGGATAAATAAGCTAACCCACCGCACATTTTCAAGGACTTTGAAAGAAAAATGCTGGAGAAATATTTAGTGTTACTGCTATGATTATTTCTGGATTTGATTTTACCTGTAAAGCAAATGAGAAGTAGAGTTCCATGACCTATATTTTTTTGGCAAAAATGTTTAAAATTTCCCCTTGGCTCAAATTGAAAAAAATCTCTTATAATTCTCAGGTCAGACATATAAATATGCTAAACAAAAGCTCATTAGTTTTACCCACTCCACCATCTATTGAGTTAAGACCGGCTAATCCTGAGGTTGACACAGTTAAGCGAAAAGGTTCATTTGGACTGTTAACACCTTACAATAACACCTTGCGCTTATATAGAACCTTTCATGCCGAGGGATTGCGAAGTGCTTGGCAGACAGTATATAAATAGAACCCCCACCCCACCTCAAAAGGCAACCTTTTTCCAGGCACAATGTGACCCAAACACCACTCTACAGTCTTTTTGTTGGAAGAGAAAATTGTAGACTATTTTCTCCATTTCAAATGGACAGAGTTTTTCTTCACATTGATTAATTCTAAAAGTTGAACACCAACTGGGTGTCCAAGTGGTGAGACTAACTATCTGGGATTAACCTAGGCTCCACAAATTAAGCTCAGTTCCACAGAACTGCCTACTGCTTCCTAAGTAGTGGGTCCCAGGTTACACACACTTCTGTCCAGTTTGTCTATAAATTGCAACAACCCCCTACTCAGTTTGATAATTTGCTATGATGGCTCAAGGAACTCAGGGAAACACATTATTTACTAGTTTATTATGAAGGATACAATTCAGGGAAGCCAAATGAAAATACACACAGGGAAAGGGATGGGAGACAGTGTGTGAGCCTCCTATTCCTTATCCGGGGCACCCACCCACCCTACCCCTTGATATTCAAGAGCCATCTGTTAGGTTTTTATGGAGGCTCCGTTATGTAGGCATGAATCACTGACTCTTGGTGACTGAACTCAGCTTTAGTCCCTTTCCCTCCCAGTGCTCAGGCTGTTGGGCTGAAAGCTCCAGTCCTCTTACATGTTTAGTTTTTCTGGAATCACGAGCCAACCTGAAGCTATGTAGGAGCTCATTAATTATCACTGATTAGCATTATTCAGGTGTGGTGGAAAGGCCCTTACAATGAATAACAAAAGCTATTATTTTCACTCTATCAAAGGTTTTAGGGGTTCTCTACCAGGATCTGGGGACAATGACTAGATACTTATTTTCCATTTTACCACAGATATGGCAAGATGTTTCTTTTTATCAGTAATGTAATGTTGGAATGATGCCTGGGTACTGCTGTAAATGTGTCACTGCTCATGGAGGGAGTTCTGTGAAATTTGACATGGTTTCTTCACATTTCCTCATCCTGCAAAGCGTAGCTCTAGTACTGTCTACTAGAATTTCTGTAATGATGAAAGTTTTTAATTATAGAAAGCCCTGCATGGACCTCATCGTGGTCTGATAGAGCTTATATGTGTAATCCCATGGAAAAGTTATTGGAATTTCAATAAGTTAATTCCAATCTACCAGTTCAGTGCAACCTCTGGTGAGAATAAAGACACTAACGCATATTTGTAGTTGTGGGGATCTAAGAGGGTCCTAAATCCAGTCAAAACAATAGCTAACTGGAACCAAGGCCTTTATCCAGGGACAAACCCAGATTTTATTAATTTGTGAGGAGGGGAGTGGCTCAGGGATGAATGACTGAGAGAAAGGTGGGAAGTACCTGAGTCTGGCATCATCTCTGCAATATGCAGAAAGAGCTATAGGTGGGGTATCACTGGCCTGTCACATAGCTTTATGGACTATACATCAGCACCTGGCTGGACCCATTTGCATTGCTTAAAGACAACTGAAAGGATAAAGGCAAATCTTAGCCAGCTCTATGCATATCTATACACTGAAAGTTTAGCTGAAATGGTGACAATTGCTCTTCTTTCAAGGAGTCATCCACCTTTATAACATTGCACAACATGGTAGCCACTAACCACAGTCTATAGTTTGGACCCAGAGTTCCCCCAAAGGCCTGTATATTTAAGGCCTAGTCCCTAGTGATGTTACTGGGAGGTGGCTGAATCTTTAGAAGTTGAGGCTAAGTGGAAGGAGTTAAGTCACTGGGGTTGTGCCCTTGAAAAAAATAGTGGAATCCTAGCCACTTCCTGTATTTTTCTTTCTGGTCATGATGAGATGAGCGGTCTTGCTCCACGAAATACCCTCACTGTGATACACTGCACCATGAGAAACCTAAAGGCAACAGGACCAAGTAACCATAGATGTAAGTCTCTGAAACTATTAGCTGAAATAAACTTTTCCTGCTTATAAGTTTTATCTCATGTATTTGATCATAGTAATGGAAAACTAATTAACATATTTTAATCTCTTTTGTCATCAAATATCCAAGCTGTGGTAAGATGTGAACTACAAAAGGCTCAGGCAGCACCAGCAGTACCAGTGGTTGTAGCCTTCGTGGCTTCTCTCTTGGGCTAGCTTTGGTCACTCTTTGTGCCTTTCCTCAAATATTCTAAGTTCCTAACATCTCCCACTCTCTAGAGTCTCCAGTGTTCTTTCAGCTTCATTCTCACAGCTTCATGGCCTAACACACTGCCTGAGCTGCCAACTACTCTTCTGAAACCTGGGTGGAAGCCTCCATGACACTACAAACTTCCATTCTGCATGCCTATGACAACAGCACCACACAGACAATGCCCAGGTCTGCCATCAGCTCGAGCCACAGCCAGGTTTTCTGAATCATGGTTTCAGTGGTTTCTGAATGCTTGGATGGCTGAGCACTGTGAAAAGAATCCAAGCAAACCAATTCCCTAGCTGACATTTTTCAAGAAGGGTGGCCTGGGAATCTTTTCAAAGCAAAGTCTTACTTTGGGAGCTTTGAGTCTTTGAAGGGAAGTGTTTTGTTAATTCCTTTGATTTCCTAAAGTCATCTTTCCTATTGTCCTTATCCAAAGTACTTGGCTTATTTTTAATGCTAATCTTTTCAACAACCAAGCTCTTCTCTGCACCAAATGAAAGCTGAAAACTGAAAACTTTTACAATAGACTTTTTGATCTTGATTTTCAGTATACTGGCTAAAAATCCCCAAGCATCACAGCCTTAACATTGGGCTGCTTTGAAAGTTCCTCTACCAGATTAATTGATTCACCATCTTTACTCTCAGTCTCCATTAAAGCGTCAGGAAATGGACAAAACATTGGCAAATTTTCTGCCAGAGTGTAACCTACATAGTCCAGAGTCTAATTGCCAATGAAGTCCTTATTCTCAACTAAAACATTCTAAGTCTTTGCCATTTGTCTTTTTTCACCAGCATTCTGGTCTTAACTCCAAACAGTCTCTTCCATCAAGTTCAGCTTACAGCATTCTAAGGTGGCTTCTCCAGCCAGCATCTCTAAGCCTTTACAAATCCCTTCCTTGAAAAATTTCCAAACGCTTCTGAATCACCTGGTCAAGTAGAGTCATAGCAATGGCCCTATTCCTGGTATCAAAATCTGTGCTAGTCACTTTCCTCATCCTTGAGCCAAAATGCCTGACACCGAAGAACTTTAAAAAGGACAGATTTATTTTGACTCACATTTTAGAAATTTTTGTCTCATGTGGTCAGCTGGCTCCAGGAAGATGTGGCATGGTGGAAGGGTCTGGTGGAGGAGAGCGGCTCACCTCATGGCAGCCAGGAAGCAGAGAGTAAGTGAGGAGTCAGAAAGGCAGGTATGTCCTCCCAGTCCTGTTCCCCAGTTACTTGCATGCTTGAGCATTCCCCACCTTTTCGCATTTAGCACATTCATGATTCAATCATTTCCCAAAAGCCTTGCTTATGAGTGCTTGAGGCTTTGAGGAATCTTCTAGATCTGGACCATAACACATCACACATGGCTGTGAATACTTGACATGTGTCTCATTGTGGCTGAAGTTATATATACTATGTGTGCTGCTAGGGAAGGAACTCAGGGCCTTGCACATGCTAAGAAAGTACTCCCATTAAGCTACACCCCCAGCTCTGCAATGATATTTTATTACGATTACTTGTGGCTATATTGTGCGTTGTGAAGAGCTCTACAAAAAACCTCCTGGAAGGATGAGTAAGGTCACATGTGAGGTGGCAGCTCCTGCTGAGGCAGAAGCAGTCCAGTGCCACTGTGCTTACCTCTCTTCTTGGAACCATAGTTCAGAGAGAATAGATGCCAACCTTTGCAGAAAGTCAGCGTAGGACCCCTCCATTCTTCATACCCTGACTTTTGAAAGTATTGGATACTTTGTCACATTTAGCGCCATCAATCTATAACCTCTGCCACTTTATACTTAATGTTTTGGTCACTTATCATACTTAGTAAAAGGTAAATGCTATGTAAATAGTTACTATGCTGCACTGCTTAGAGAAGTCCCCAACTCTGGGTCACAGACTGGTACCAGTCTATGGCCTGTTAGGAAACAGACCTCATGGCAGGGGGTGAGCAACAGGGTAGCTAGTGAAGCTTCTTCATGTTTATAACTGTTCTTCATTGCTCAAATTGCCACCAGAGCTCTGCCTCCTATCAAAGCAGTAATTGCGCAGAACCTACTGTGAACTGCATATGTGAGGGATCTAGGTCGCACGCTCCTTATGAGAATCTAGTGTTTGGTGATCTGAAGTGGAGCCAAGGCAGTGATGCTAGCACCAGGGAATGCAATTATTATGTACCACAAATAGATAATAATTTAAAAAATTAAAAAATTTTCTTCTTCCAGTCCATGAAAAATTGCCTTCTGTGAAACCAGTCCCTGGTACCAAAAAGATTAGGGATCCCTGGATTATAGAATAATGACAAGAAAAAGTCTATGTACATTTACTACAGATATAATTTAAAAATGTGCTCAATCTGTGGTAGGTTGAATCAAGGAATGGAATTCAGCTGGCTGTATAGTATATTATATATTTGTATATTCTATGTAAACAAGTATATATACTGTATATATAAAATGCATTTTTTCTTGAAAAGAATTTGGAATGAAATACATCAATTCTTTTTTTTTCAAGAAAAAATTGTAGCTTACAGTTTGTAGAGGCTTCAGTTTATAGCTGACTGGCTTCCAGGCGGGGCAGCACAGCAGAGGAGCATGCAGAGGAGAAACAGTCCCTCACAGAGCAGGCAGGGGACAGCGAGGCCGCAAGCTGCAGCAAAAGAAGAAGCAACTGGAATCCATTCATAAACTAACATAAATCTCTTGGTCTGGTTTGTCCAAACCTTTACACGGTTACATAAGTGTTTTTAATGTGATTACTCTGAATAGATTTTTGGCTCCTGGCATCACTTCAGAGCCCACAGCAAGTACTATTGCTAATCAGGATGCCCACATCCTCATTCCAGGCTCTGAGGGTTTAGCACTTGAGATATGCTGATGGTCAGAATCTTAGACTGAGGATATTGCCTCATTCCTTAACTATATTCTGACAAAGCTGGGGGGAATCAGGGCGGGAGATGGGGTTGTGTTGGTTAACCTAATCTGAGATACCTGGAAGCTCTGAGTAGTGCCAAAAAGCCATCCTGGCTTTATTAAGTGCTGAAATATAGAAGGTACATTCAAGAATAGAAGCAGTACCGGTGAGGGTACTCTGTCAAGAGGAGATGACTGGGAGCTGACACTAACTGGGTGCTACTGAGCTTCTGTCCTGAGCCCAGACACTAGAGGAAGTGCAGGTAAATGGTAAATGAGCAGGACACTGCTCTCATCTTGCGCTCATTTGGGAGAATATATAGGGTAGGTGGAAGAATCTGTTGGAGGAAATCTGCACACAAGCCATACTAGGATTACCAGATTTCCAACCTGTTAGTTTCTTGACTTTGTTTCAAATCATGAAGTCTTAAAACATGACATCTATCCAAGGGTATAGGTGAATGAAGGCAGTTAATGTAATTTAATCGAATGTCTAATATTTGGGGGTTGGTTTTCATGCCAGGTTTTACACTGGCTTTGGGGGTGTCTGAGTCTGCCAATTCCAGTATATATACCAAGTTTCAACCTGCACAGGCACATTCACATCCCCAAAGAAAAGGGTTTATACCCCATTAATGTTAACTAGCTAAAAAATATCTGAATCTTAAGGGCAGATTTTTGTAGGTGGAGAAAAACTGGCTTTTTCAGCTGATGGGAAATTAATGATGTGTGGCCTTGAAGTGCTTGGTGGTGATTCTAGGTGACACCAGGTGACACCAGGTGACACCAGGTGGGCTATCTGGGTTTAGGGTGATGTGTGGACATACCAGAGCTTCCTTATGGTGATCAAGGCTTGTTTTGTCCACTTCTGAGCAACTAATGATTTGGGGGTCATTTGTTTGTGTGTCCTCCCCCACAGGAAGATTGTCATCTCTGTGACCAAAGCCAAATCCTCAATCTGACACCTACCTGTGTGGATATGAGAAGCCTAGCTACAGAGAAGGTGACAGTTTCCACGGCTCACCATGCCCAGGTCCTCTGCACTACATGGCCAGTAAAGATTGGGATCACTGCTCAAGGACCCCAGAATCAGAATCTTCCCTATAGGTGGAGGTGGCAGGCTCACTGGGCCTGGCCTGGCATATGTTCTGGGCAAACTGTGAGGAGGCCTCCTAAGGCTTCTGCCTATGATGGCTCTCTCTCAGGAGGTGGGCTGTCAACAGCCTAGGAAAGCTCATAGCTCAACCCTTGGCCCAGGAAGAATGAGGTTACCAGATGTTGGAGATCTGCAGCCCTGCAGGCAGGGGCTTCTGACTTGAACTCTTCCCTACACACAGTCCTTGGGGCTTGAAACCCCTTTCACAGAGAATTCTTCCAGAAGCATCAAGCTTAAGTTTTGCTCCTTCTTTTGGCAATTTATGAGAAATTTATCATTGGCTTCCTTAAACTTTTCTGAATATCAATAGTGTTTATTCAACCTTAAAATTATAAAAGATAACTACTTATGTTTTAGGAAAGTTTTGAACTTTGGGGACAAACAGTCTTTTAACCATTTTGGCAGTTTTGTGACCCTGGGCAAGTCGTTATCATTTTTTTTTGGAGGGGGGTTTCAAACCACATTTCCTAAAAGGGATCAGTTGCACTAGAAGATTGCTCAGGGCTATTCTAGCCTCATATGTTATGATTCCCCATTTTCACAAATAGACCAACAATGCATATGTTATGGGTCCTGGAGTAACATTGACCGAAAAAATTGCATTCAAATGTAAGTGGTCAATACCATATCCTTTCTTGAGATCAGAATTGATAAGAGGCAGGTGTTCAAAAGGATGAGCGGAGAAGAGAAATTTAAAAGTGTCAGAAATAAGTTGTACTAAAAAGAAAGGAAGGAAGGAAGGAAGAAAGTGCATTGACCAGACTGAATTAGAATCTCAGTTCTGTTGCTTACACTTTGTGTGACCTTGGACATATTGCTTGACCTCTGTGCTTCAGTTTCCTAACCTATATTAAGGGTTTGGGGGAGTCACAGGATTGTAAGGAGACTTACAACATTCAGAAAAAATGAGGAAAGAGCTATTTAAGGGGCTACTGCCTTTACTAATGATAGTTTCTGGTTAGACATGCCCTGGTTATCTGTAATTTGAATAAATCTCTTAATTCAAGATCAGTTCTGAGTCTGGGAGCAGAAAGAAGAGGAGGGAGAAAGAGTCACTTTACTTTTGGTATCAACAATTTGGAGATCAACAAGAAGTGCTATCTACACTGTATGAATCCTCAGACTAAGAAAGTCCAGAAGCAGAGAAATAACTCATGCCTAGGATAACACTTTGAAAAAGTAGCTTCTTTCTTCCGGCTCTGTACTTTTGTATTTTTGAAAAAGGGACTGATTAAAGACAAACAAACCAAAAATTGCATAACCAAAAAATGGTATATTATGTATTTTTAGTGATTTCTGTGGGGTTTTTTTTCTTTAAGGTTTAAAAATGTTCTGATTTAAGATGATCTCAGTAAGTGTCAGTCCTAGATGCTTCTGTGATAATTCATTCACTGATCTGATTATAGCTTTAATAATGTAACACAGCCTACATCATCTTCAGGTGGTCTTTCCATGGTTCACCTGGGGCACCACATTGGTTCCTGGAAGGGTGCCACAGAATCCCTCGCTGTGCCATCCCCTCTTCATGCCACCACTCACCTGGTCCTGACCCCTCCCTGGCCATTGATATCCCTCCCTCCTTCTTCTGACAGCTCATCTGTGAGTCCGGGAAGTCTGTCTTGGGCTGGGGACACAGGAAGGTTGAATAAATATAGGCTATTGTTCTTTTGTTTTCTTCTCTAGATTTATATTCTGTGGGTAAATCTTTTGCACATGTACAAAGTAATTTAAATGTAAAGTTGCACAGGCTAAAATTCATATACAACAGGACCATGAAAAAAGGAATAAATTTTTTAAAAGTATGTGTGGTGGATTAATGAATGGGCACCTTGCAACGCCCAGCTGAACTGAATCAGCATGGTGCGGGCACTGAAAGGCCCACCTGAGGATTGTTACCAACAGCAGAAAAGGAGAACTGGAAGGGAAGATGGTGTGCTGTTGATTCTCCTGGCGAAGCCTGTCACATTGGTGTTCCTCACATGGACTCAGCTGTTCTCATCGTAGGAGGAACTCAGGTCCTCACTGTCACTGAGAATGGCTGTGGTTCTTTTTGGGGGAGTGCTGGTCCTTACCTTGAGTGTTGCTTCCTGGCTCCAGTGCAGATCCCTCAGCCACTGGCAGAGACTTTCTAGCTTCCACCATTGACCTTTGGGCCTTCCCGGTGCAGATCCTTGAAACAGACTTGCATGAGACATTGTCCTGGGCTCTAGGCCTCCTGCTGGACTCTTTGAGGACACTGCCATGGGCTCTAGGTCTTCAACTGGACTTGCGCAGGACATTGCCGTAGAATCCAGGCCCTCAGATGGATTCTTCAGGTCTCTAGTACATGGACAGATCTCCTACATTCTTTTACATTTGATTTTTTTGGGTGAATATTATAAAATAATCCTATAGATTATGTGTCCTGTATTAAACCTATACCCTTGTAAACCCTGACCACAACAGTATGGAAGGGAGAATGAATCACAGTCTAGAGATACTTGGTGTTTTTGGCCTTAATTTAGCTTTGAAATGGCCAGTAACAAAGATATATAGATAAATAGATATAAAAAATTAATGAAACACCATGAATTACATAATTTTCCTTATATCATGAATAAAGTAAAGTAATTTGAAATGTAAGTTTGGCTCTTAACTCTAGGGGGTTTAACCATGTGCATCTTTATATAAGGTATGTTGACCACGGACCTGATCATAAGAATCAAATGTCATTAAAGTCAAAATGTCACAAAAATTCCTGGGACTTAGTTCTTCATCTGCCAATTTCTCCTATTTTTTTTTTGTCTTTTATCTTGAAAAGGGTAGGTTTAATCCAGGGCCACCTAAGAGGTAAGATGATTCAAAAGTGGCAAGAAATGTAAATGAAAACTGTCCAGTCACCCACGTGGACATTACGCCAGGCAGTACCGTGGACCTCATGAGCCGTGACACTTCCATCCTGCCTTCCAGGTTCTCCTATTTCTGCCTTCCGCCCCTTCCACCACTGGACCCACTTCAGGATGCTTTGAATGGTGGCTGGAGGGCAGCAGAGGTCGATGTAAGGTGTGAAGATACGGAGAGGCCATCTGCAGGTTTTGGTCTTTATTTGAAGAGCAATGGGAAGCCCTCCGAGAATTTCCATTTGATTTTGTTATGTTGTATCTATTTATTTATTTATTTGTTTTGGTACTGGGGATTAAACTCATGACCTTGCGCTTGCCAGGCAGGTGCTTGGCCACTGAGCTAGATTCCTGGCCCCTTGTTATGTTGTCTTCAGCATGAGAGGCCGAGGCTAAGGTTCAGTGTGGAAAATATTATTGTATGTGGAGGTGGCAGGGCAAGGGCGCATGTGGGAGCCAACATGGCACCTTAGAGGACAAGTGAAGGACAGCCCTGAGTAGGAGGGGGCAGTGGGAATGCAGAGAAGCAGACGGATTCTTGGAACATTGGCTGGTGAGGGTCAGGACATGCCGAGGGCCACTCCTAGATTCTGGAACGAGACCTTAGAATGCCCATGAGACTGTGGGGGCAGGATTCAAGACCGAAGTCTGGAATGCGATCCTGGGTCCTGGAAGGAGCTCTCTAGTCCGAGTTTCTTGTACTCTTTCAGGTTTGGAGCCAGCGTTTGAGGTGGAAGATTTAAATGGCAAGCTGTCAGCATAGGGATGGCATGTGAAGGGAGAGTATGGTGTGATGAGCCAGTGGCCTTGAGAGGGGAAGAGAGAGGCCCTGAGTGCCAATGCCAGCAAGGCAGTGTTCGCAGGAGGAGTGGAGCGGGCTGAAGAGAATCTGGAACTTGGGGAAGAGGGGCTTCAACAAGAGAGCAAGAGTTACCGTACATTGCCCAGAAGTCAGGAAGAATTAGCAGTGCACAGGGTGAGTCATCAGGGATGCCACTGTGGCAGTTGGTGTGGTAGAGAGGGCAGGCAGTAGCCGGACTGCTATACAGGAGAGGACACCGGCAGGAGAAGGTGGGGGAAGCAGGTGTGACCAGCTCTAAGAGCAACACACCAGATAGACTAGAGGAAACTGAGATAGATCTTTTGCAAAAGGGAAATGGAGGGAGGGGAAAGAAATGAGAGGGGAAGGTGTTGAAAAGGAATTAGGATGTGTTTTGTACATGTCTCACCTCCCCATGAAGAATGCAATCATTATGGACTGTAAGTGTGCTAATAAAATAAAAGTTGAAAAAAAAACACAGAAGAAGACACAAAAAAGAAAAATGAAATGGAGCCAGAGACAGGGGGATTTGTGCAGACTGTTAAATGCGATGGTGGTGGGGAGAGGGGAAGTTACACCCCAGAGTGCTCATCGCTTCAAATGTTTTCTGAATCATTAACAGAGAACAGGAAATGTGTGTTCAGCAAAAGGAGGAGAATGTTGACAAGTGCTGCTATCGCTAATGAATTTGGGGGACAACTTTGATTGACTTACTGTGAACGTTAAAGCATCAGTGTTCCCACAAATATTGCTGTGGGGTTGATAAGTAGCAGCCACCTTACAGAACAGGAAGGGGACAAGACCAAGGAAGTGGGAGCAGAGGAAACAGCAGTGTGAGACGCCTGACGCTGCTCATCCAGGTAGGTGTAATACACACTGTCCCCCCCCCTTGGTTAAATCTGCTCCTCCAAGTGTAAAAATAGCACCTCGTCTCTGCCCTCCAAGTGTCCAACACCGTCTGCTTCGTCTCTTGGAGAGCACATTCAGTGACGGGCTCTCACCTGGAGCACATGTCCTGTTTCTGTCTTTGAATGTACCCTGAGCCATAATGGAGACAGTCTTTTCCTTTCTCTCTCTCCAAATCATTCCCAGAAGGGCAACCCATCAAACTGCACCTCAGCGGCTGGACCCGGCATGGGCCCAGGCAGCCAGGAGCCCAGCAGAGCCAGCTCTGGATCACGAGCTCCGCCTTCGCAGCGGGAAGAGGAACTAGTCCAGAAATGCAGGCGTGGGAAGAGTGTGTGCCTGGGAAAGGGATACAGTGTGAGGTGCCTGTCTGCCAAACACCCCACTTAGCCACGTTTTCCAGGGTGAGTGCCTACTGGAGATGAGATGAGAAAACATTCAAAGTGCTCCTGTGTTCAAAAAGCATGAAGGCTCATTTTCTCAAGAAACCTGTGATTTGTGAGAATTTAGTTTTCAATAGTTAACGGCATTGCTGTGCTTCCAAATGGAGTGGGTTTATTATTTTTTTTTCCTGCAACAAGAAACATTTTGTTTTTTACTAAGGATTCAGCTGTCAGAGCCAGGCAAACAGATACTGTGTTTAGAATAACCAAGAAAATGTACCTTGTGGTTGTGGTTGTGGTTGTGGTTGTGGGGATGATCCTCTCCCAGACCCTTGAATTAATTGCTTTTATTTTCAACATTCTTTCACTAACCAAGCACACGTGAGGGACAGGTGAAACATATACGCTCTGTGGACTCCTTAATGTCTTCAGACCTGGCCTGACAACCTTACCTGGTGTGCTAAATGGATTCGTGTTTGTCAGGTTCTGAGCACATATGGAAACATCTCCCTCCACTTCAGTGAGATAAGGGAAGTGTTAATTAAGCCCATTACTAAATTTGGGCCTCCAGTGTCTTGGTTAACAGGTCCATTACTGATTTTGAGAGGAGTGTCTTGATTACTTTTCTTATTGCTGAGACAAAATACCCAACACTCGCAAGTTAAAGGAGGAAAAGTTTATTTCAGCTCACAGTTTGTGGAAGTTTCAGTCCACAGTTCTAAGGCAGGTTCTAAGGCAGGGCAGGATGGCAGGAAGATATCGCAGAGGAGAAATAGTCCATGGCACGGCAAGCAGAAGGCAGTGAGCAGCAAGCATCAAAGCAGCCACAGCAGGCTTCCTTTCATTCTTACCCACTTAGGCTGCAAGCTTTTTGGGTGGTGTCACCCACGCCTAAGACTTTTCCCAATATCCAGAACTATGCTAAACCAATCAGTGGGATAATTTAATTATCACACCTTTCATTTACATCCACACACCCTAGATTCTGCACTCCCTAAAAGCCCCCTCCCCACATTGAGTGCATGATGCATGAGACTTTGGGAGGACGTCTAGATATAAACCATAACAAGGAGTACAGTGACAGAAGGAGAAGGTCCGAACAGAGAGATTTTATCCATGAGAGTCATCAGAAGGAGCTGAGTCATATACATAAGAACCTAATTTCAATTTTCAGCATATGGACATTGTTGATTTCAGGGATTCACTCATGATGCTGCCATTGTGACTGGCCAGTATGGTGCATGTTACATTTATCTTAAGTGCTCCTGTCTTTTCTCTTGCTGTGCCCTTCCAGAGTGAGAATCTCTGCTTCTGGAGAAAGCGATAGGAGGTGTATGGGGCTTGGATGCTGCAGGAATGTTAGGCACAGCCATGGAGGAGACCAAGGTCAATATTCCTAAGGATCTAATCAACGGGCAGGCATGTGCAGTGGCAGCCGCCATTGGCAGTTATGCTACTGAGGGCCAGAAGAGTGGCAGCACCTTAGCTCAGCGAGGTCTCTGTGGAATACCTTTCCTGGTAGTTTAGAGTGGTTAGTGTCTTAGAGCGTTCTGGTGAGCACGCAGGTTTTACTTACTAGTGTATCTTTAGGGAACAACTGATTCATTAACCAGTCTGCTGAGACTGTTATTTAGTTGACTTGGACAAATTGGTAGTCAGGGGAAGTACAGCTCGGTGGCCTAAGCCTGTCAACAGTGGAAACCTCAGAAAATGATTTTTGATTCTGAACTCTTCAATTTAGACTCACCTGAAGAACTAAACACAACACTGATACCAGGTCTCCTCTACCAGTTGAGAGAAACACACCCTTGGGGATGGAG
>PVJX010021561.1:0-31705 GCA_004027295.1 Dolichotis patagonum | reverse complement strand
AATTTTTTTTCTTTTTTATCAAAAATGAGATATTATAATACCCATTGATCATTTTCTGTTATTTGGTTCAGAAAGCCCTGGAATTCTTTCACTATATGCATGGCTTTATACTATTGTGTTATGTTTGATATTATTGTAATTGAAACTATGCTCAACTATAGCAGAGTAAGAGATATGGTGTTAGATACTGTTGATGTCCTGTTGACTTAATGTAAAGTACTGTGTTGCCTATGTTGTCCTGTTCTGATCTGTACTGCTCCCTTTTGTTTTATTCTCTTTTAAATTAAAAAAAAAATAAAAAAAATCTCTTTATAAGCATTACTCCCCTCTTTCAGTAACATGACTGACAATGCATTCCTTGGGTAGGCTGTTATTCCTGATTCTTCCTCACTCTTCAGGCTCAATTATCCTCTTTCATTATTCCTTTCACCAGTATCAGGTCCCTCACATTCTTCTTTGAACTCATGATATATTTATTACCCATTCTGATGCTCATTTGGCAATTAAACCTACCATACCAGTGACACAAAATTACTACAATCACATTTTTGTTTTCTTTTCATGAATTTCAGAGTATATCCAATTACATTTTTATTATCATATAGATGAGTTGATCATTTATAGTTCCTAGCATTCTCTAAATTGGCCTCAGTGTTTTAGGATGTAATCAGCATTTGTTGATAATTGTGATTAAGCACGCATAACCTATAAACTAACCACTAGAGTTAAGAATGATAATGCCTGACATTTGTGTCTCATTTATTAATTATAAACATTTTCTGAATGTTTATCAGTGCCCTTATAAAGTCTTCGAACGTTTCCCTCTCAAATTTAATTTTATAAATAAAATTTCAAAAATGCTGTATTTTGATACTATAATTCTCATATTATATTTTAAGATAAATTTAGCAATAAAGGTCAACATGGATTATCAGCTCAATCTCTTTTTCAACTAAAAGATATACACACTACATTTTAAATGTACTATCCAACTAATAGCACTCATTGAGTGAATGTGTCTGTTTAGATTAATGGAAAAAAAAGGAATTAACATTTCTTGAAAACTATTTTCTGTTAGTTGAGAAGTACTTTACGTGTGTTAAATAATACCAATAATTTCAAATTTCAGATAAGGAAAATGTGATTAAGTAATCTGATCAAAATCACACAAACAGTTGATGGTGCCGCAGGCTACAACACACAGGAAGGTATCTGACTCGGCTAGAAGCACGTTTTAAGTATACATTCCTGTGTACCCTTTTTTAAAAATCTGAACCACTAAAGCTCAAGTTGAGGCAACGCATACATATATTAGATAATGGTAAAGAAACATTCAAGGGAAACTCATATTGAGGATATTATTTGACACAAATAGTACTTACTGTCTTTTAAACAGTTTGCCAAAACAGTGTAATTTTACAAGAAGTCAGTTTTTGTTCTTATTTACAGTAAAGCTTCAGCTAAGAAGTAAAGGCTATGTCAGTAAGGTTCTATTGATCAGGTTTAAAATCAAGTGAATTCCCAAGCACCTCATATTTTTCTCAGATATGTTGTGTGATGGTGGTTTAATTATTGGGATAATGGTTTTGAACAGGAAAGGCTTAAGGAATTCTATTTCTAACTGAAGTGTTTTAATCATCATTGTTCAGAAGCTGTTTCAGTAAACTTTACAACCTGAGAAGCTGAAAATGCCCTGTGACTGCTCTTAAAGGAGCTGGCCACACTGCTGGACTCACCTTCCTGGTGACACTGCTAAAATGGAAATCCTGAGTCCTCGAATTCTGTACTGTTCACTTGACCAGTTAACAGGTGTCTGCATCTTCTTCTACAAGTCTACAGCCCCTACGCACACTCTTCTATAGGCAAAAGTAATACTAAAAATGGTGAAAGTGAAAACCTTCCAAAATCCTGAAGGCGAAGTCCTGGGCAACCTGCATTTCCTGGCTTCTCAAGAGCGCTGCTTCTCAAACATTTTGCTGTGCGCTCCAGCAGGTTCCTCAGCTACACATTTCTGAAGCATAACCACTCTGATTAACAGAAAGTTAAGTCTCTCTTAATGTATGTTTTAACTGAAGGGCTTACTTTCAACACTACACAGGAATCCCAGTGAAACATACATGCCACTAGTGACTTTACCCAGAGCAACACTGCCATCTGGCGGGCCTGAAGAAACTAACCTGACAGAACGTTTAACCAAGTTCTTCCATTCCATGGCCTATCCCAGAGACACAGAACTACAATAATTATCTATAAAACGACCTTCGAAACCATTGGAGGGCTGTTAAGTATTGTTTTACATATTTTTAAATTACAGCACTGAAATTCTGCAATTATATAAAGTTTAGATGAGGAAAAGAAAAAAGACCGAATCTTTTCCAATTGTTTACTGTTGAATTAAAGCAGATTTCTTCTAATTTTTACAAGACAGGTGGAAAGTAATTTTACAATATGCCTGATTCTTCCTAATATTTTTGACTGATATAAATGTTTCTGCACGTCTATTTCTAAATGAACTTATTTGGACGAATCCACTTTATTTGGTCCTTAAACTCCTAAAATGTCAGATTGTAACACAGACAATCTTGACCCAATATTATGGGTGAAATCACATGCCTTGATTTTTTTCTCACAGATTATTCTTCTTCTAAAATAGCATGAAAAATTATTCAAGAAATGAAAAACAGGTGCATGTTTAATGAATGGTATCTGTATTGAATAGATGATTTAAGAATAAAAAGAACAAAAATAGTCACTTAGAATTTATTTTCTTCTGTGCACTTCAAAGTGATTATCTTACTTAATTCTCACTTGACTCTATGAGGTAAATATTGTTATCTTCACATTTTAGGTAAATTGAAAGTAGATGTTCCACTGTCAAAGATTTACTAAGTGTTTAAGGGAAGAACTCAGATTGCAGCTATAAATCATTACACTATGAACTACAGAGCTATATTTTTTAAGACACAACACACTGATCTACTAGAGAAAATTTCAGAAATAAAATTACTTCAAGAGTTATGAATTTAATATAATTATTGCAATTGCAGTAAAGTAATTCATTCTTAAAATTATTTCTGGAATGAAAATTTAATTCTAACATAAATTGTGGAATAAAAAATTATAAAATTTAAAATACTGGAGTTATGAAATAGTGTGCTTACATAAATACTAAACAGTCTAAATACAATGGATGTATAAATTGTCATTGGTGCATTATTCATTTTACTGATAACAACACAAATACAAATGAGGATGATTATGAAGGATTTCTTAATAAGTACATACTTTTATGAAGATACATAATGTCAAAATAATCAAAAGATAGTTTAAAATTCCAAATGCAATGATTTGTATTTGCCCAATTAGGATAGCAGACTATTCATCAATGCCTACAAAATGAGCCAGTTCACACTGACAACTTCCAAAATGAAAGTAATCTCAATATCCTGGCAAAGAGATAAATTGACATTTATAGTAATGCACAAGTTTTCTGACAACCCTAAGGTCCTAGGAAACCTGTTATTTCCCATAAGTTCAGCAAGTGCAGAAATTGGTACAGTGTACCTCACCACACGCCATTAAATCAGCATCAAAACACACGCCAACCACCAGAGTGCCTTTCTTTCAACAATAGTGTTTCAAACCATAAATGTAGAGCAGAGAATATTACACTTTTGCATATGCTCTATACCCTGCCACATCATGGAAAGAAGACACAGTGGAAAGAGCTTTAACACATATTTCCCTATCCCAGTCACATCCTTCACAGAAATGCATGGGAGTTTTAGTAAGTTATTTAATCTTTCTGAACCATGCATTTCCTCAACAGAAATAGCAAATCATATTTCACTATGTGTGTGTGTATGTTTTAATAACTGTATGTGACTACAAAAATTAAATAGAATAATTATAAATTGCATGTGAAACAGAATGCTTGATACAAACTAGGTTAAAAATCTGTGCTAGTCATATGGAAAGAATGCTGGTTAAATTAAATATCTTAAATTAGACCATGACCTGGACCATTCCTTTCTATCCGGTAATTTATTATTAGTCTTTTCTTTCTAAGAAACACACTTTTTAATAAATGAAAAGATGTGTCTCACTATCCTAAAGAAGAATTTTATAGCAGGTAAACTGCTTTGATAGAGTGATTTCAATTTTTAGACACTTTCATAGAGTAGATAAAGAATTAGGTCTTGTCTGGAACAACCAGACATCAGAAAAATAAACCATCCTTTGTAAAATAAACTATGTGAGGCTCAATATTCATCTCTCCTCTGGCAGTGTTAAAGGAAAGACTAGAAAAAAAATGATGCGACGCAAAGGAGAAGAGTAATGTAGAATGATAAGAAACTAAACTTTTTTAAAGCTTAATATTTAAGTAGAAATGAATTACTGGTATAAAAACGCCACCATCATCATAAAAAACAAAACAGAAAAGAGAAGAAATAGGAAAGCCAAATTTTGTAATTTAGCAAAATTTGTAATATACATACACTCCACCCACCAAAAAGAAAATCAAAAGTTATTGAAGTTCTATGTGAAACTATGCATTACGGTATTATTGACCACAGTCATTACACTGTATATTACAGTCTCCACAATTTACCGTTTAACAATTCGAAATTTCTACCCTTTGATCAATCTCCTCCCTTTCTCCAAATCACTGGCCCCTGGAATCCAGGAATTTTCTGCTTTAATTTAACCAGTATTTCTGGGTTCCACTAATAAAATCACATTTACATTTTTATGTCTACACTTCATTTCTAAGTATTTGTCTATAGTGTGATTCACACAGCATAATGTCGTTCCTGCTGATCCGTGTTGTTCGAAATGGTAGGATTTAATTCTTCAAATTGCTGAATCATATTCTATTGTGTGTGTGCATGTATCACACTTTCTCCTTTCACCTATCAATGGACATTTATAGAAGATTTTTTATTTTGCTTTGTGAGTAATGCTACAATGAATACGAGGAAGTAGACAGCTCTTCAGCACACCAGTTTCATTTCTTCACAATATGTATGCAAAGATTACTGGATCACACAATATTTCCTTTTCTTAAAAAAATACCTTTTATATTGCTTCTCAAAATGGCTTCCAGGGCAGGACCACTTGTGGTCACAATGGCAGACGCCACCTGGTTGCAAACTAGAGAAGGCACTGTGCAAAAGTGACCCAACTGCTCATTTTTAGAGGGACTCTTACCTTTCCAAAGAAGGCCTGTCCCTGTCTGGCTGTCTTCCTGTTACTAGAGATCAGTTTTTCCAGGATCACATTCTCCCACTGGTTGAGGGGAGGGTATGAAATGCCATTCCTCTGACACTTCTTCCAATTCTGTGATTCCAAACCAATTCTTCTTAGCATCTTTCAGAATTTTCTTTGGTTGCCACTTGCATTATTTCCAGGGTTTATAGTTATATTTAGCAGGGAGGAACAGAGAAAAACATATTCTTGCTTTGCTGTCCAAATTTATTCTTTTAGCTTGTTAATATTCAAATCTGACAAAATGGTTATTTTTTAAGTCTTTCAAAATTGAAATGCAGTATTATGTGAAATAGATACAGTGTTTTGTCTGGTCTCATCGTTCTTAAACTTAACTCTCACAATATTTTGCAAGCCTTCTGCACTGTGGCAATAGCTATGTGCTACAAATTCCAGGATTTCCAAGGAATATAGCAGCCTCTGCTACATCCCTAACCCACTGCGTGGACAATGAATGCTACTCCAACACTTAAGACACAGCTCCGGCTACTACTACGGAAGGAGACAAGGAAAAAGGAAACTGTCCTCCTCCCCATAGCTAAAATGAGTCTCTTCTCTAGTCCTCCCCTCCAATGATATTACTTAAAATAAATGTTTGTGTGAAGATACCAGTATTTACTTGGTTCCTAGGACATGTGCGTACATTGTAGGTTATCGCTAACTGCTAAATGATCACAGATGTTATCTGAGCATCAGAAATGGGTCTGCAGCAGGAATTAGCTAATGAAAATTTAGTATTATTTAAAGAAACAGATCTTCAAAACTTGCTTAGTGAGTTCCCTGCTAGCATTATTTTTCTTATACCTCTATAGTATTACTCCATTTTAGCAATTTAAAAAGTCATTCAAAATTCCTTTAACTGACAAATCTGTCTTTTCTTAATACTTCTGTTTATTCCAATTATCCTCTTATTGCCTATATAGTATATTTTATCTCTGGTAGAAAGCCTAAGCAAACTTAAAATTAAACAAAACTAGACAAACAAAAGTAGATTTCTTTGTTTTATCTTAAAACAAAAACCTTTCAGAAAGATTAGAACTGTAACAGCTTGAATTCCTTTATATGAGGCATATGAACATTCCTGTGAAATCTGATCTAGCATATGGTCAGGACTTGTTTCTTCTGTTTAAAAATATATTATCTAGTGTAGCCTGAATTAAAGGCCATTTGCAAAAAAAAAATGGCAACTTATTTCTGAGTCGCTGTCCAGTCACATCATAATTTTTATTGACATACAGTATCATAAATGATAAATATAAAAACTCCAGCAGTTCATTTTTTTAATCAAGTCAAACTAAATAGAACATTTTCTCATATAACTGGAATATATGTGCATGAAAGTACAATACATATATATGTGACATCCACATTCACACATTCATAGTTGATTATAACTATATTGATATGACTATATTAATGCTTTCAGATAAAATTTTATCAAGTATATCAAAACTTCTACTTTTAGACAAAATAATGTGATATGGAAAGTATTCCAAATTAAAAAGCTTTCAGCTTTAGTATTCAAATTGAAACTTGTGTTTTATGTGGGATTACATGGAGTACAATCTGAGTTTACAGACTCAATATGGGTATTGCTGAAAGAGCATATAATTATAATACTATTACGAATGTACTATTAAAGTATGAATTCTCATAGTGTTTATTGTTGCAGAAAAAGAAGATGCAACTATATGTTGATAAATACTAGATCTATAACTAACTTAACTGTATATAATCTGAATTAAATTTTAGGGATATATGTATTTGCAAATATACTTTATATTGTGTGTAAATTTATATCAGGTTCCTTTCTTACAAACTGACATCTCTATAAATTTTACAAAAGATATTTAATGCAACAGATTTTGTTATGCCAGTGGTTTGTGGCTTCCACTATCTAGACTAGCTCATGAAAATACTTATAGGACATCTCATATGGAGAAAGCAATATGAGAAAGACCCAGAGGAATAAAAAGCCAAGATATTATAATACATTAAGGAAGGAAAACAAGACAACAGGAAAAAGAAAGACAGGATGGGATGAAACTGCAAAGCAGGCTGGCACAGTGCATCTCAACCAGCGAGTGCAGTGTGAATTCTCTTGATTTGAAGAATAATGGTCAATCTCCAATACAGTTTGATCAGGGAGATGATTTGTGTTTATAATAATTACTGTCTCAAGGATAGTTTGGAAGATGACTACAAAGGTGTGGACAGATTCTATAGAAGGCTACTGATTTAACCCACCCGAGGAATAACACTGGGCGTTGGGAGGCGTTGTGTCACATATCTTACACAAGGCTGAAGTGTGTCACCTTAGCAAATGTTCAGTAATTGTTTTTGTCTATTCATGTTTTGCTTATCCGTGTTTTGTTTATCACATGAATGAAAGTTCAATCCCAAAGAAGGTAATCAGATCTGCCATACTAAAAAAAACCAAAAAATTTTAATTGTTATACCACATATTTTCAAAGACACACACAATAGAATTCCTATCAGATCTTGAAAACAACTAAGAACCTAAAATGCGTACACAGTACCACAATGAGAAGGATTAACATCAGCATCTAAAAATATTTCTGTTAAAGGTATTCTTTCCTTAGGGTTCATCAAAGGACAGAATTTTATTAAAATTATAGTAGGTAAATAGTAGGTAGAGATACTGAAAAGTGAAGACAGATGAAGGCAACTGAAAGAGCCTAAATGATTTCCTAAAGGCTCTGCATTTTATTTGTCTCCCCTTTAAATTGTAGCAAAGCAAGATGACACATTTTAGGTTATGAAAAAACTATAACAATCTGAGACTACATTAAAAACAATCAAAAGTAACAGATGAAGTCTAATTTGACCACTATTGCATTTAATTAGGAGATAAACTGGTTGCTGAACTCAGGTAATGGCAGTGTAAATGGAGAAAAGAAATACACAAATTCATATACAAGTTGTATTATTAGGACTTGACAATTAAAAGGGTAGGAGAATTATTAATTTGACAAGGGATTGATAAGGGCTCTAAGAATACACAGGAGGAGAAAGTCTGCAAGATAATTCGGATATGGTCCATTTTGAACATGGCAAAGGTGACGTACCTGATATTCATGAAATAAAGAAGCTGACCTGAAGATAAAAATCTACTGCTTTGAACTTAGAATTGAGGCATATTGAATCACTTAGGAGAAAATGCACTAAAAAGGAAGAAAAGTGCCCCAAATACAATCAAGCACAAACATCAACATCTAAAGAAAAGTCACAGCTAAAGAAAAACAGCAGAAATGAACAAAAGACTAAGAAAGAATATGACAGTGTGGGATCCAAATATTTTGTCTGCAGAATAAAGGAGTCATCAGAACATAAAATGACAGATTAAAAAAAAAGAAAGTGAAATTCTTTAATGGTAAGAACAAGAAGATTGTGGACATTCTTCATAACAGCAATTTCCTCAACATGCTGCCATATGGAAAACTTATCTACCAAAAGAAAATACAGGAAAATAAGAATATTCTACTATGGTGACAAGTAATAAAGGAAAAATAAGAAGTAGGATGGCAATTACAGGGACACAATTTCAGCTGCAAAAAGATTCATAACTACTGAACCTTCCTCTAAGACTAGAATGGAAGAAATGACACCAAACATAAAAATACAGAATTTTATACGTAGGAAGTATCATAGGAAAGAATGAATTTAACTTTCACAATCTTCTTGTACTCTATGAAAAGAAAGGCAGAAAAGCAGACCTTCCAAGAACATAGGATGGGGGCAGGGGGTGAAGAGAGTCAGTGTTGCAAGGTTTACAGTGAGTTATGTTGACCATGATGACGAGAGACATGCAATTATTGACCAGGTGTTAATAAAAACAGAGAAGCTGCAGTGATCCAATTCTGTGTACCGGCAGGAAGTCAGTTTCCCCTAGTATTAGATTCCCATGTGATTTTCTTTGTTCTTACTCATTCTCAGCTTTACATTGTATTTTCTGGACTAAAGAACCTAGAATATAAACACATTCTCTTGGTATATCCCTGTCTTTCAAATCACCAATTTTAAATTCAGACCTCACACAATATTTCTATTTAAAAGCGAGTAATTGGTTTTCTTACTTTGCTAGTCAGCCTCTGACAACTACTTCTTGGAAGTAGACAGAATGATCTAGATTTTTAGGCCTCCCAGGGGAGGTAGTCAAGTGAATAAAGACCAGTGTCATCCAATCCACCAAATCCCTGAACTGTAAAAGTTAAGCACTCTTTACCAAAATGTGCTTTAAAATACCCTAAGATTCTTTGGTATCTTTATTTCTGAGTTTCACTTAATCTCCACAATTAAAGCAGATGTAGGTCAGAAAAATATTGTTCCCAAATAAAAGACCACAATCCATTTTGAACATATTAATTTGATTTGGCACAATTATAAATTAGACTCAGCCTCAAAATAAAAAAGAAGCTGTATTTAATGTCTAAGCACTGTAACAGTCATGCCAAAAAGTTAATTTTTTGTGTACTCACCTTAAGATATAAATAGATATTGCACAAAATATCCTATTTTATTTGACTTCCCTGAACTAGTAAAAAATATACCAAAAATGTATAATGTTTGGATTCCTTGAGGATAAAATATGTTTTTGGTTTCCTTCATCATTTTATCAAAGAATATTTTACTGGAAAATGTTCCTGTAGACTTATAAATCCCCAAACACAAATTCACTTGCTGTGTTACTATTATGCATCATTTATCTGACCTATATATTTTCTAAACCTTATCAAGTTAATGTTACAGAGAATTACAAACAAGAGGTAATTTCATCTAGGAAGGACAAAAAAATCTCTTATAAGATCAGAAAGCCAAGCACTTCATCAAGTAACACTTTTACTGATTTTACTTCAAGATGCAGCAGTTACAGTGTTTTGCTAAAAATCTGCATTTAAAGATTTAGGTATTTCAGCTGATCTTTTAAATGCAGTGATCATCAAAAACAGCACAAAATTATCAATCCTTTCATGACCGCGGCTTTGTCACTGACTGCACTCTAGTTGGAGCAATTTCATTTTCTCCCACATTATGTCCTACCTGCTTTACTATGAAAACCAGTCGGGCTGTTCCTGTCTTATTCTTTTTCAACTCACATGTTAGAGGGTACAATATGTAGTATATCTGTTTAAAGCCTACTGGTACCACACACGTTCAGTCACTCGGTCAAATTTCATCGTTCCAGTTTAATGCCTAACTCCTAGATGAACTAAATACTCATCTTAACAAATGCCACTAGGTTGAATTGTCTGTAACTCTTTGAAAAGAATGTATAACTGCAATTAAAATTAAAATTTTACATAAATGGGAACTGTAACTTAATCCTAATATTTCCATGACTTATCTTATGGAAATGGTTAGAAATAAAAAAAGGAGAAATCTATTAAGCTGCTAAAAATTTGCCAACTTGTAAAGCACAGAAAATTATCCTATTAATTCAATTACCAAGAATCTAAAATTACAAATTATATGAGATGCACCATAGCTGACTCAACAGCTTTTATTTTTTCATTGCTTTATAACTGCCATAATTATAATTTCCTTTGAATCCATAAACTATGCCAAAGTGTCTAATTTCTAAATGTTTTAAACTACCAAAAATTCACAGACGAAACTGAACTTGAGAGAAGTAATTTGAGTAAACGTGAAGCTTTTTCTGATTTTTTTTAATGAAGTCTCTTTCATTCAACAGGAAATTTACTATAAAAGAACAGAAAAATAAAACTCACTTTGCTTTTAGTGTATGAATATAAAAGTAAGTAAATATTTTAGAATGCATAAATATAGTTAGAATCTCACACATATGCATCAGGATAAGTAAGATTTAAAAAGTCCTTCTGTCAGTGGCAATAATTCAGTCCCTTATTATCAGGCCCAAAGAGAAATGAAGATGTAACTCAGAACTTTGTGAAAAGCCTTTAATAGCCAGGTCCTATTCCAGCAGCATAAGGAACACATTACTGGATGAATTTGTAAATTGTCACTGAGAAGAAAATATAAAATATCTAATGTTAAATCATCACAATTATTCTTTTTCGTTGTTGCTGTTTTTTACTTGTTCAACATGTATTCCACACCTTCTTTACAGAAGGCCCTATTTTGAGCTGTTCTTACTCCTCCAAACCCAAGCAAAAACCCTCATCCTGTACTGCATCCCTCTTTAGCTGCCTAGCCCAAAGCTGTCCATCACTGTTGCTGGACACTGCTAAGATAAGGAAGGTACAGAATGGAGTACACGGAATTTATCCCAGGGATTCTTGTCTTTTGCTTTTGCTTTCTGCCATTTACCCAGAGCCCTAAAAAATCAGGAGCTTACAAAGGTACACTGGCAACTTTTGTAGGGATATAGTTTGTAAAGTCATCCAACATTCTTTCAGTGACTCCAAATAAACTTCATTTACTTGCCAGCCTGAGCTTGCCAGTCATTCTTTGGGCTGTTTATGCCATTATAACTCAGAAGTCCACGTTTCTTTTCCATTTCCCTGTAAAAGTCGCTGGAACATGGAACATGGGCTCTGGAGAGTTTCCATTCATTCTTTCATCCATTTAATTTCAGGATATTTTAATACTGAGGAAGCCAAACAGAAAATGGGCAAGTATGTAACATATAAATTAGCGAGACAAACCATTGAGGAAAATAAGAAAGGATAACAGGGATTCAGAGGATAAAATGACTGGTTCCATAAAAGAATGGTTAGGAAGGCCCCAATCATGACAAGGTGATACCTGAGCAGAAATCAAAAGGAAGTCAAGGCAAACCACATGCAGCAACCTGGAGGAAAGAATTCCACAGGGAGGTGGGAAAGGGCTTGGCAAGCTGGAGAAAAAAACTGAGGACAGAAAGGCTGGGGAAGTGAGCAAACTGCCAACAAATGGAAGGCAACTGGAGAGGGAAAGTAAGGAACAGAAATGTTCTGGGAGACGAAAGCCATGGAAATGGCTTTGTCACTTCTTGGGTAAGTGAGATAATTCAGCTTAGAGAGTAAGAGGCTCAGTCCACCCAGCAGCCAGCCACCCAGGAGTAAACAAAGTGAATTAGGGGACACAGAAACTGGGACCACAGCCTGGCGGCTACTGCAAGAATCCCACAAGGGCAGGGCAAAGTCTCACAGTGACAGTGCAAACTGCTCAAATTCTACATGACTTAAAACAAAGGGAAAAAACAATAATTTGGGAATGTGAGTTCTCACAAGCAAGGACAATTTCATGCTTTTTAGCAGGACTGAAAGGAGCAAAGTTGGAAACTAGATTTACTAGTCTGAAGTTCTATAGAAAAAAAAAAGACTTTTTCCCCCAAAGGATCATATTCCAAACTAGGTAAATACATGAATACTTTTACGGAAACTGTAATAATATTTAAATCTGGAGAAGTATATACTGATACAACACATCATTTATTCAGCCCATCCTACTTTCCTCAGAATCCACAGCAGAAACCAAGATGCCTGCCAGAAATATAATCTACAAATTGAAACCACAAGACCATTTTATTGCTTTACATGGTTTAGATTTCTACTTCATTTGGCAAGAGGTTCACCGCATATGAAATAGGGGAACAGGAGAGAACACAGATATAACAAGAGATAGTTTGTCATCATCACTGCTCAATCCAAAAGTACAGTAGTATTATTTGAAGCAGACAGGTAGCACACCTCCTTTAAATAACATTTCTCAGTATTTCTTGAATAAATGAAAATGCATAGCCAGAAGGCAGTCAATTTAAGTTAGACTCAAAACTCATGAATTAACTGAATGCTATCATTAGACACAATAATATGGCAAAATAATCAATATTACTCAAAGCCCTCCTTTTAAGATAAGTAAGATGTAGGCCTTTATTTCATTACACAACATGGCATCATTTGGGGCTTTACTTCTTTTTCTTGTGCAAGCTGTAAGAGAATGAAAATTGCTGGGTAATTCTTGTTTTGTGTTTAAAACAAGTTACAAATATAACCGCAGATTTGAAAAAACAAAAGGAAAAATGTAAAAGGAAATAGAAAACAACAAAAAACCAAAAGCAATCAGAAAATTATTTTTAAAACTTAGTTAAAAATCTTTATACACTCTACAGTCTGATTTTCCAAATTGAAGTCCATGCATCACTTGCTACATCTATGGGTTGGACAACATAGTTAATATGTTTGTAGTTCACTTTCCACACCTGTCAAAAGGTTACCAATTCTCACAAACAATGAATGAATGAATGAACGAACTAACAACTTAAATAAACCATCAGAGTCGTAGGACATGAAAAAAGAGGACTAAACCAGTACATACTGGTATTCTTGAAGAGGTTTCCCATGAAAACAATTTATATCAGATATTCAGGAAATAGCAGGAAAGGGCAACTGAAGAAAGATATATGAGATCCCTGTAGGTACAGATAACAAGACAGACCAAGGACCAAAATCACAGTTGAATATGACATGCTTTCAAAAGTGAGAAGAAAGGTAGAAAGGTAAAACATAAATATTTGCACCATCGTGTATTTCAGGCTACGCAAAATTCACTGGTCCTCCTTCAGATGCCACATACAACTACACTTTGACACTACTCACTTCCAATGACACATCCACGTGCTGTCTAGTATCTTTCCCAAAACTATACGGTTTAGCAAAGCACATGCAAAATCAGCTATGAAATTCCAGCCATTCTCTAGTAAATCAGACAAGAAAGATATTTATAAAAATGTTCCACAGTGCTACTATTCTCAGTAATTTTTGGTATGGGGAAAATGTATTTTTATTAAAAAAATTGTTTTACCTGACATATAAAAGGATCGTTAATTTTATCTGTGTATGACTCTGTCAGTAACATTCAATTACTAACTGGCAAATAATGATTAATATAACCAACAAAAAGGACAGTCTTTTCTATTTGCAGTAATTTTTAAGAGCAACAGAGAGCTCTCAACTGATTCCCTCTCCAGGTCTTGGGCAGCTGCCAGTCCTTGCTGAATTGCCCAGTGTGGGTAAAGCCTTCTTCCAGAAAAACTGGTACTCACTGATTATTGTGGCACTGTGCAGAATGCTTCTTCATGCCCTAGCTGAGGACAGGTATGAAGGACTATCCCAGCCCGAAAGGCTACAATTTTAGGACCCATAAATAAGCTGAGGCCAGTAACGCCAGCCATATACCCTTGCTATACTCACTTCCCTGCCTGGAACAATGTTAGTTAAATTTCTAACCTTGCCATTGTATAGGTTGATTGTAGTTTGCCCCACACTGTAAGAACACTGACTTTCTGGTATAAATTACCCCAGACAAAGGGCCTCTGTGGTGAACCACTGGGAATTCCCTGTCAAGAAAGGAAATAATCAAAACTGTTTTCTTTAGAAAATTGTAATAATCCATTCACAAGTTTTGATTATCAAATTTCATTCTGGTTTTAAATTCATGGTGGAATTTTAAGGATGAGTAAAATTATTACTGTAAAATACATGCTTAGAGATACAAAATGTTAAAAACAAACCTCCAAATGAGGAACTAGTAACTACTAAAACACAGGTTTTTGGCTCAGGGCCCTGGCAATCCAAGAGAGTAATTACCTTGTCAAATCCAATTTTTCTGATTCCAGGTTCTATTTCATTTCCACTCATAAGCCAGGCACCAAAGTCTTGCACCTTGTGTGGCAGTAAGTCATGCATGATGATTTCCTCTCTTGGCGTTAGGTCAGCAGCAATCCTGAGGATGGCTCTTAACATTTAACAGCTATCACTGCTGTTGATCAATATGCAATAGAGATTTCCTATTTAGGGTATTTATGATAAGTCTGATGCCAAAAATCTCTTGTTTTATAAATTCACTTGTTTTATATATGCACATTTTTACATACTGGATATATCTTAGCAAACTACGGACACCCATCAAGATCAGAAATATCAACTTTACTGACAATATGAGCAAAAGCAAACTTCCCTATTCAATTTGTCCACTGTAAGACATACATTTGAGCACATTTCCTCAAGGACAGAGGCCTGAATGACATCATCCTAATTGCATAATAATAAGGACAATCAGCAATTTACTAATGTCTTTGAATTATTCATAATCTGTTCCCCTTTTTACATAGAACATTTAAAACTAAGTCTAGGAAAAACAAAGGTGAAATATGATGAGATTCAATAACATTTTATTAATCAAAAAAATGGTTTTACCCATCTTCTGTTTTACATGCAAAATCCCAAATGGGGAACCTCAAATACAGTTTCACATTTTAACTACTGAAAAGAAAAATATTTAATCCAATATCTCCACTACACTAAATAAATTTTGCATTGTCTCTTTGGCACTTTAACTCAATACACACTTTTAAGTAAATAGATATAGCCAACAGACAAAATAGTAATTCTGTGCAAATACCTAATCCATGTGAAAATCTCTTGAAAGGAAGTAAAATAAGTTTTCAGGGTTCAGTGTTCAGAAAAAAGTATTTACCAATCTCTATTCAGGGTAAATATGTGGGATTTATGCTATTTTCAGTAAATGTTACATGTTTTTAAAGAAAAATGACTACCAGTGAAATAGACATGATTAAGTCTGAGTACTGATAGAATATGCACATTGTCAGCCTCCTTATTCAATAAGAAAAACAATAAATATAAAAAGATTTAACTATCTGAAGGAATAGAATTGAATGCATTATCAGAGATTTAGGCAAAAGTTACAGAAGATATGCCCCAGTTGAATAGGAGATAAAGAATTTGAATTACCTTTTCCACTTAATTAAATGTGCTTAGAACTCTCAATAAAAATTTTTCTTCCTATGAAGGACTTGCAAACAGGAAACAGTATTTTCTACAAGAAAAGTATATAATTCATGACACACAGTAAATATCCAAAAGGCTAGCGTCCCAATTTCTCTATTCTGGACTATGAACAAATTCATGGCATAAACATTGCTTTGGTAAGGTTTTAGAAAGAAGGCAAAACATCATAAAGTGTTTAATCATAACAGTTACAGTTGAAATGTTCACACAAAGCATATGTTCATAGATATCAGGACAAACAGCCTCACATACTCTTAAAATTAATGCTCAAGAAAATTAAATTAAGCTTAGATATAATCATTTTCCTTTCAGACATATTTGAACTGTTTGTTTATAATAACTGATCCATCACTAATTAATTATCTGGTACCTTTAAATTCATGTTCTGAAATGGCTTACAAAATGTGAGGCTCTCTTTTATATCAGTAAAGAAGTCTACACAACAGTTAATTTTTCTTTCTCAATTATGAACACTTTCGATTAGAAAAGAATCTCGCAATCAGCTTGTGTACATTACACCCAGACCCTAACTCATTCATGTCTGTGATCCATAGTTTTAGTTTTCTAAACACACTTTGAAGCCGTTGATTACAAAACACATACATAGGAGAAATGAAGAAAAACACACTGCTACTGCTGCACAGAGTAGGTGAGCGCATCTACATCCACGCATGTTCTTACAAGCACCAAGCTGAGCTCCTATTGCCAGACATTTTTCCTATCATCTTGTCTTTTCTTTCACAGTATCCAACGTGTAACATTTTACAAGTTGACAGTCTGGCTAGCCATAAATGAGGCTCAGTGGCCTCGGTCACTAATAATCTATGGCATTTTATTGTAAACTCATCATGTGAGAAAAGCACACAAATTGCTGAGGAAGAGAAAATGGCCAATACAGAGTGACTCTATTTTCCTTCTAGTAATATCTTCATTGCTATGCTCGTAAGAGATTCAATGGGTAAGTTGGTAATTATTTGATGACCACTAATGAGAAAGCTTTTAAACATACAATTTCATAATCTTTAGAAACAAACAAGAGTAAAGAAATAAAATGAAATTTAGAGTAATTGTAGAGAGAACAGTTTTAGCCTAGTAGCAAAGTATTTCAACCAAATTGGAAAACAAAAGTTTCTCTAAGTGTCAATGGAAAAGTACACTATTTTGCATTCACACAAATAATGATTTTTTTCATGTAAGATATTTATTACAGTAATCTCTAACCAACCAACAAATTTAGCACATTTAAAGTTAAGAGAATAGTAATTCCATATAGGTGTAACTTGTTATGTCATTCTGTTTAAAAGGCGTAACTTATTATGTCACTATTCTGCTTAAAAATTTTATTATATACAGTAATATACATACCAAATTTTTTATTATATACAGCAATGCCTGACACTTCCTGACCACTCTGTTCTCTCTCTCATCTTTATTATAACATTTCTCTTGCATTCTAACGCCCCTGCCTTCCAAAATGCTTCATGCATTAATTCAATTACAATTGCTCTAACTCTAAACTGCTGGTCTCTTGATTGTTCCAAACCATGAGGTTATGGTTTGGTTAATAACACAAAACTCAGCACCAAACGCAAGAAGACGACTGCACACTGTATTGATACAGTTCTATAGTAAAGTGCTTATCTAGCGTGCATGAGGCTCTAGTTTTCATCTCAGCACCACCAAAATATATGAAAATTAAAATATAAAATTAAAATAAAAATGGTTCCTAAGCATTGCTGAATTCTGTAGGAAATCACACTATTATTTGATTCCATCATTTACTAAAAGGGCTCAATTCAATGTTACACAGTAACTTGTAGATCTTACACAATAGAAACACAAATTGTCTATAATAGATTACTGCTTAGGGGACATTATCCCATTTTGTATTTATATACTTCTATTAAATTGCCATAATCAGTTCCTCAAATGCTCTTTGAGCCAATTTGCAATTGTTAGGTAATGCGGTGGCTGAACTGTTGGTTATTGCCCAATCCACATTTTTATAATAATCATCATTTGGACTTTTGAGAATTATATTTTGATAGTTTTGAAGGAGTCATTGCAATACTGAATTATATTCACATTCTAAATTCAATAAAGTAGAGCTCCTACAAAAGTCACCTGACAGTGTACAGAACATCACAGTAATCAGATTGATAATCAAATTAAGTCTTACTCTATAGTGATTCTTTATTGAACTTCCTATAGACAACAGTTCTTCAAATAATCGCTTTCATTCTTGCAACAACTGATTAAATGAAATGATGTGAATAAAATTCATATTTTAAATTTTTTTAAAAATGTAATTTTATAGCAACTACTCTACAAAACAATGCCTACTCTATAATCTTTGGTAAACAGTAAGAATTTATCACTCTCATTTGTGTCACTACCCTATCTTTCTGATGAGGATTAAAAGCACATACAACACCATTATACATATATGTATTTGTCTGTGCATAACACTCCTAGTATCCCATAACCTATAAGGACATTACTTAACTCCCAGGATATAACAGAACCCAGAGGTTAAGTGTCTATCAGTAAGAGTTAACTTAATAAACAAAAGAAATAGTACATGAATTTTCTTACATTTATTATTTATGTATGTATTACAAAAGGATAATGACCCAAACTAAACCCTAGAATATTACTGCATAACAGGAATGAATACAATAAACCATACTTAGTTATTTCCCCTTGAAATATTAGGAATCATGTTAATGGCATGAAAGCCGTAATACCAATGGGAGCATAAAGGTGTAAGTAAGCTGGAAGCTCTTCAAGACATGTGCATTATACTAAAAGATGGCTCTCCTCAGCCTGAAAACATCAACCAGCAGACAGTTTTAGTCTATTCAAGACTGGGCACTCATTGGTTGATTTTTTTAAAGGGAATTCAGGAGCCACTTTGAAAAGAGTCCCACAGATCAAATCTGGAGTAATTTCTGCATCATAATGAAAAATGATGGTAATGAATTATAATGAATTAAATAAAACAGAGACTCATGATTCTGTTCTGATAATTCATACATCCATCCACACAGACAGACTTACTTGTATGGAAGAATAGGAAAAGACTTCCTTATGGTGCAATGACAACTGATAAATACGAAAGGAAAGACAGCATTATATAACAACTATTATGTAAGTATGGTGGGGAGAACAATCTGGGAGAAAGCATCAGTGGATACAGTCACTCCTGGTTAAAAGCTGATAAGAAACAAGATATGTACATCTTGTACATATCTTGTACATTCAAAGTATGTCTTTAGAAACTTCTTACTAATCACTAAGGGGGAAAAACAGTAATTTCTCAATGATGAAGCCTAATGAACATCACCTTTACTCTGTAATGTGACACACAAACCATGTACCTCCTGACATGACCTACTGAAAAAAGATTTCAGCTTCCATGAATAAGGAGACCTTCACTTCCTAGGAACTATGTCACCTGGATCCACTTCAACACAGCCAGTGCTGGGAAAGGCACCGAACCAGAACTGAGTTCAACTAGAATTCACTTCCCTTGGCCATTAATTCCAACTAAGAAAAAAATCATCATTTACAGTTTTCTTCAACTTGTGCTGCTGTTTTAGCCTGCACACTTCTGTTATTTTATTGAGCAATCTTGTTGCAGTATTTGAATAAAAAAGAATTATTTTTAGGGGAACTTTTATCTATTTTTTTTTTAGTAAAATTGGCTTGCTTCCCAAACCAGAATAGTTTGCTATTTTATGACAAAAGTATTCCTACTTTTTAAAAGCATACAGAATTTCTTAGCAAAGACATGGTGCCAAAATTGGAAAATCATTTTGTATTGTTTTAGAAGAATAAAAACAATCATTTGCATGGGTCAATTGTTTTGATCTCCTAAACATGAACCAACAGTTTACTGTAATAAGAAAAAGCTAAATTTCCTAACATCTTTTATGTTCAACCCCACTGCACTGAATCAAAAACAGAAAACAAAACCATATACTGACAACACAGGCTAACTTTGAACTTCTTTAGTTAACAGACCTTAGAGGCTTCCAGCTGTGTACCAGTAAATGCCCTTCAAGAAATCATACTATCACTTCATGAAACTTCATGCAGTCCAAACTCCCTTTAGTCATGCACGACTTCCTAGAGAGATAAAGGCTATTGCAGAAGAGCACGCATTAATAGTTCCTTTCTCTTTGTCTACATGTAAGCACAGCATCTATGGCTCAGTTCTTTTTCTCTCAGCTATAGCAACTTCCAATGGACCAGTAGGTCAAGTTAAACCCTCAGTATCAATGTATTTGGCACACACTTGGCTCAGTGCTACTTTCTATATACTTTTATTATTATTATTAAAAAATAATGGAGAGAAAGAGAGAAAATCACTGTGATTCATGAACCATGGCCAGGTGGCTGCTCTCCTTTTCATGTGAAATCACTGTTTGTATTAATGTGTCCACATTTCTTTGGAATATAAATCTACTGGTGCCAATGGCATGCTGAGATATACTGTCTCATCTCAACCAGAGCCTAATACATGACATGCATTATCTGACAGCTGGTTACCCTCTAGTTCAAACCTCATAAAGTTTAAATATTCAAGTTGAAAACCGTTCTGGTGAAGGTATTCTTCCAGCAGAATGAAGAAAGAAATAAGAAAGAGAAGCAAAAAAACACTGACAGTGCCTTATAAAAGTTTCTCTCACAGTTTAGAGACCTTAAATTAGCACAGGACAGACTAGTACTAATGAATACATCAGGTTTACAATTTATTCTTACAGGAAAACAAATAACAATGTATAATCATTTTCTGAAATATTATTTTCAGGCATTGTTTACAACATCTTGTGTAGCATTAAAATTTTTAAATCATTTGAAGTTAGTAATTTTATAAATTATTATGTCATTTGTAATTTAAGTATGCACATAAATATCTACAATGATTAATAATGCTCTTTATGTAAGAAAACAAAGCTTGGAAATTAAATTGTTTTGTAAATAACCAACCTGTCAAAAGCCTCCTAAAATATTTTCCTCTAATTTAATAAGCATGGAAAAAAACAGGTTAAGTTTTCTAACTAAAGTATAATATAATTCGTGTTCAAACCTAAACTGTATGACTGAATTAGTGTATGCAAGTGATATATGTTGACTTTGAAAAATACAGTTTTTAAAAAATAAAGTAAGGAACCATGTAAACAGCAGATTGCCCATATAAAGCATTAATATATAAGTAATGTGAACTGTTTCTAAATTTTATTATTGATGGGGCTTATAGGAGCTAACTTACTGTCATAAAAAACGTATGTGAAATGTGAACTTAACTTTTAAATCATGTTTTCCATCTCAAAGGCAATATTTTTTACTTCAACACTTCTAACTTTGCATTATGTTATTAATAAAAACAATTGCATTCATTTGGCTAGCACTTTAAATTTATAAACATTTTGGACATAATACGTTACTTGATTCTTCCAAAAACTCAGTACAGTGGGCATTATCATTATCTGCCGTGAAGTGAAAGGTGACTTGGGAACGTGTAGCACTTTCCCAAATATCTTGCTCCTTTTACCATACTACATTTGCTTAAAAATAAACTAAAAGTATGTTTAACTGACAAAAATAATTTCTGTGTTGGTCATGATGCTATTGGGAGAAAGTTTATCTTTGACTTATAAGTAATATAGTACTATTCCAGACAATTTTCACTAAGACAGCATAAATTCTTAAAGATTAGAAGGTGTCAATGCATTTTGAAATCAAAATACATCTTTTAAAAAGCGATGATACTATAAAAAGTATAGGTTCTCATGGCTTTACATTTTTATCTCATTACATTTTTATGCTGTTAGCAACTGAAGACATTTTACCGAGTTTGTTCCACATCCCTCCCAGCACACATCGTGTACACCTCAAGTGTCCTCGTGGACCAGCAGAGGTAGAAGCCACAGGAAGCAAAAGGAGACAAAGCAGAAACAGCATTCACAGAGGCCACGGCAGACAGCAGCAGCTGCCACGTGGCCATCGCTGCCAAGTTCAGTGGCTATCAGACACACGCTCCTTGTCCAGTGCCCACAGCTCCTGCCAGTGTCTTTCCTGTGCTCGGCCTAAGCTGCTGTCTAGTGACACAACAGTGACACAACATCTCACAGTAAAGTGGCGGCAGGGAAGGTCAAACTCGCCAGTGCAGTGCACAACACTGACTCTAACAGCGAGGTCCCTGTGCAGTGGGATAACTAAGGCTTCACCGGTTTTTAGACACAAAAATGGAATTAAGAATCACTGGAGAATCTTAAATGGAGACTGGAATATATTATATATATATTTTTTTTTTTTAATAAAACAGCATTAAAGATGAGGGGAAAAGGAGGAAGAATTCATGAAGCTTTGGGGCAAACATCAATTCACTGTTTCTTCACTTTCTCTGCTTTCATTCCCAAGCTAATTGCCATCGGCCTTTCAGCTACTCTGACACAGATTTCTCCATAAATCTGACACACTGTGATTTTCAATTACCTATTTGACTTTTTCAGGTTCTTTAAAAACAGAAATCCTCAGTATTTTCATTTGTAATCCCAGAGATGCCCCTCAATCTTTTCAGATGCAACAGGGAATCGGAAGGCAAGTGGGCCAGGAACCAATGGGCAAGGTACGGTTTAAAAGGTACATGTGAAGCAGAAGTCTACAAAGGAGTCTGGAAAGAGAAAATGAGCAACCAGAGGAAAATGAGCACTGCCAAAAAAGAAGACAGTAAGTATAGTCTTCAACAGCGATAGATGACAAAGAACACCTAACGGAAGATAAAGACTGAAAAAAAAATTAGAAAATTGGCAAAGTCAATGACGACTCAGTCCTCGACTGGAAGCAGATTTCTTCTGCAAGGCAGATTTGGCAAAACCTGGAGATATTTTCAGTTGTTCCAACTTGGGGGCGCTACTGCAATTTAGTAGCTGACATCAGCGATGCTGGTGAACAGCCTACCATGCCCAAGACAGCACCTCTAACACTTACCCTGCAGGGCAAAAGGCCCAATGCTGCTGTCCAGAAACTACACCACAGGAGCTAACTGATAGGAAACTGAGAAGTCCATGCACAAAGAGGAAATGAGTATGGCAAGTGTCAGGACTATCTGCCTTGGAGGAAAGGAAAACAAGACAGGATGGAGAACTCCAGAACAGGTGGGATGTAGAAAAGGTTATTTCTGTTGTTCTTTCAAGTGTGGAAATCTTGGCAGTGTTATAAAATGACAGAGATGAAGAGATGGAGAATAAAGGAAAAGCAAGAACTAGACTGGTGGAATTCCATAGAAGGAAAGGAGAAGTATTTCTTTAAAATAAAGAGAAAATGAAGGGCTGATAGGTGAAAACGTTAACGTTTGGGGAGAGAGCAGGATTTCAAGAACTAGACAGAGAGTGCAAAGAATGCCAGAGTTCTCCCTCACTATCTGAATTAAGGTCGTCTATGACCCACGGTTTCTCTGTTAAGCTGGGAAATGGTGAGCGCTTCCTGGGGAGGAGGAGGAGGTAGGAGAGCTACGAAGTCTTCTCAGAACCATTCTGATGGCAGAACCCCTAGCAAACAAACAAACTGGCAAACTAAGTCATTTGAGAGACAGTGCCTCTAATTATCTTGGATTACTTTGGAAAGCTAATTGAGTATCTAGAAGTATACAGGTTTTGGCTTCCTGGGATACCCATACATGTTCTATGATTCAGTATGAAAAAGAGATGCTTCATATCAAGATGGCTCCTCCTCTACAAAGCACGTAGCTGTTCGCATCCTGCAATCCAGAGCAGGGCTCAGATCACAAAAAAGGACCTGTGGAACGGAGCAGTGTCCCAGACCTCTCCCTGCTCCTCCTGTCACTTTATACCTGCTCACCATCCTGGTTAGTGTGTTTCTAACACATGGAGTAATCACTGAGTTATGCTGAAAATAACCAGCCAAATAGGAAAATCATAAATTTTTATTTCATAAAAATGTACACGATAAAAAACCTAAAACAAAAACAAGGGTACTTAGGCTGGTTCAGGTTAGAGGTATCAAGCTAGCAAGAATGTAAAGCATAAAAAAAAGAATTTCAGAAAAAATATAACACAAGAGTGAAATCATCACTGAACTAAATGACAAAAGGGACAAAAGACGGCTACTCTAATTTAGAAATGAGTAATTGAAACAAAAATGTCATCAGATACAATAAAATTACACTGCATGATTCATTTGTAAATCACACCTTTTTACTCTCACATGGCAAATATGATAGTTTGTGACATAATTGTAAATGTCTCATTATATAATTATTTAAAACTACTATAAACATGTTAAATATTTACATTTTCCTATAAATTACAATGCTTAATACAAAAATTAAATCTTAGGAATGATCTATTTCCTGACTTCAGGAATGCAGCATGGATCCTGAGTGAGTAAATATTCTCTCTTATTTTGGGCAAGCTGAACCAGCCCAGAGGGTTTCCAAAAGAAGGGACACAGCAGTTATCTTCTTACAGAAAAGGAAGAGGTAAACTTGATCCAATTAAAATAAAATCATAAGCCAAGTGCAATAATGCACACCTGTAATCTCAGCATCTCAGGAGGCTGAGGCAGGAGCATCTCAGTAAGTTTCAGGTCAACTCGAACTAACTATGAAGGGAGACTCTATCTTTAAAAATTAATGAATTAAATAAAGTAATAGAAATAATAAAAATATAAACAATAAAACAAAAGGAGTAAAACAGGTAGTTTTCTAACTCGTTAACTATAAAGGCATATAAATCACCTAAAGAATATTCTAGAGCAGTATGTGTCATTGTTTGCATAGTTTGTCCCATCAAAAAATTCATGTTGAATTTATGAATTCAAAGGCAGAACCAGGTGAAACCATTCAGAGATGATTAAGGCTCTGCCTCATGAATGGTTCCTCGTTTTGTGACAAATAGATGAACAGTCAAATAGATGAATAGGTTATCATGCATGATCTCAGATGACAACATATACAGATGAATACAATATATAATGTATATAACCTATATAGCTGAATATAATATGATATAATAATATAATACATAGTGTACATAACCTCTATGGATGAACAGGTTATCATCCAGATGAATGGGTTAACTTGAGAATGGGTCTACTGTGCAGGGAGCCTGGTTGGTGCCTTCACCACCCGGCATTCTGCTAGCAGAAAGGTCAGGAAGAGCTTGGGGACCTCAAACTTGGCCCAACCCACAGGCCAAAACACACCTCAACCTTGCACCGACCCACAGGCCAGAACACACCTCAACCTTGGACCAACCCACAGGCCAAACCCACCTCCTTTCTTTACGACTTACACAATCATGGTAAGTGTTACTAGCATCAGACACTGGATTAATATACCATAGTTACAGAAAAAGATCTTTAAATTTCTTTTAGTACTGCCCTTCTTAATTTTTTTCCCATTTTATATATTTTTTATAATTTTTTATAATTTTTTATAAGATACCTATTTCTACATAAAATGTAATAAAAACCAGAACACAAAGAGAATAAAGTAGGTGCTACACAGATTCTGTATGAAGAGAAATAGTAATAACTAGTAATAACACTTTCTAAATGCAAATTACTCACTCCAAAGACTAGAAAACATGAATGGGATATTTTATGCAATTCTGTTTTCAAAGGTACCTCTGTATCTACATGGTCATAAGAAATGAAGTCAGTTGAACTAAATAGCACTCACAAGAGTTCTAAAATGCCACCTTACACATATTTGACCAAGAACTTATATTTATTTATCTGACAAACACCACCGATAATTGACTATTTCTTGTCCTTGTATGGCCAGTCCATAGGTGTTGTACTGATTGGATCCTAGAAGCTATCCCATAATGTTGGCAATTTTACAATGAATTATTCTTCTACTAAAACAATGTCTTACTTGGTGTAGTCTTTCTGATCATGGATTTATTATCACCAAATAAAAACTTTAATAAAAAAAATCACAAAAGTATCTGTACATCTGTATAAAACATAAATGTCAAAATGTGCATAAGTGTACCATACGTAACGATTTCATCAGAAGCTTTAATTCATACCTACAGGAACATGCATCAGTCGTAAATCAGCAATTTTAATATATTCATGTTTATAAGATACCTATTTCTACATCAATTTTTGTAACTGTATTAATTACTGTGAGGAATACCTATCATACATAGTTGCTTCCACATAAAAAACTGAAGGCTAATAGATAAAATGAAATAACTGTTTTGTGCATTGTATGTGATACAACCTGAAGGACACTGAAAGAAAAATATTATCCAAAACTACAAAACAATAAATGAAAGCATTATGAATTGAGACTATCACTGTAAAATTACACAAAGCCAATTATCAACTAATGTAATTTCATATTTAATGGATGGTGTTTGTGATATTCCTTCTTTATAAAAACTGAGAATGATTTCCTTAAAAATATTGTTGGTTTTCTTTTCTCATTAAAGATTCCTTAGGTACATGATGATATTTGCTTTAACTCCACTGACAATGAGTTACATCAAGAACAGCCATCATTATTTTAACCATAAAAAATCCATTAATATTGTTACATATTGGAAATTTTCATTAAATGCGGAATTATGAAGAAAAATTTCTTGAAGCCGAACTTCTTTACCTGTAATTTTGAGCTTGCACAAACAACACATATACTAAAAAGATCAATAGAAGGCTTTTGTCAGTTGAACTGAGGAAGTGGGGTATTTGACTACCAATACTTAAAACATTAGTCCTGAGGTTCATGTTTATACCCTCCTCCTCCTCACTGTACCACTGCCCACTTAGCATTCCCGCTCAGCATGAGCAGAGGGCCCTTTGTGTCAGAAATGAGCAAAAACCACAAGGAAGCCATGTATATATTTAATAGTCAGTTGAATGTTGATATTAGGTAAATGTAAGTCAAGAAAACAAGAGTTTAGTGCACTGTGAATTCCATTGTAACGGTGATATTAATGGTTTCAATCTGAATCAAGTATAGCCCAGTCATTCCTCGTTTGCACACAGTCATAATGGTTCCCTCTGTTGCATGGACCAGATCATGCATAACTGTGCTGTTTCTCTGTATGAGACACTGTTCTGTAGATTCTCAGTAAGTACTTATTAAAAAAAACTGCACATGCATGAGTGAACTGTAGCATGGGTTTATAATAAAGGATAAGCTGATAAGTGTAAAAGCAGCAGACCTCAGAAGACAAGCAAATGCATACGAAAAGTACTTCACTGTCTCCAACAGAAATTAATTCAGCTTAGTTTTTCTACTATTAAAGGTAACATTTAAATTCTGAGGCTCAACATACCAAAAAAATAAAACGTCACAAAATGCTAATGATCCACACATTACTACTTTACAAAATCAAATGTAAGTCTAAAATGTTTTCCTTGCAAAAAACTCCCACAACTTATGGTTTCTTTGTGCTGTTCAGTTTCCCCGCAAAGGTGGCAGGATGGCAAACTGCAAATGACAAACATTACTGTGCTGCATCCAAGTGAAACTGGCCAGAAATGAGAGCCACAAGAATCCCTTGCACAACTGTATAGCACAAAGCTGGAAAAGGATTCGTCACATGACCTAATGATAATCGAATTTCAAAACCTACATTTTAATGTACTAAAATACCTTCGAATATGGTAACAGCCTTTAAATTCTGTGAACAAGTACACTGGTGCATATGAAATACAGATCTCAATCAAGGCTATTAAGAAAGGAAGCAAAACACAGCACGCATGGTTGTACAGAACCCTCCAGCATCAAGGTGGGGTTTCCCTCTTCTTCAGTGCAACGAGAAACACTGCGAAGCATTGGGTGAGTGTGGACCACAGGGGTAGAGGGGGCAGCAGGAAATCTGTGCATTAAAAGTTGAGACATGATTAAGTTTTTCCAAATCTGACAGTCATCAGTGCTCACCTAACATGTCTGTGTCTACCTTGCAGATAAAAGGGAGGCACTGTACATTTTGGGCTCTTTTGTGTTGCTTGGGACCCATGATGAGATCTGACCGAGCAGTAGTAAGCAGAAGTGACCTGAGGCTCTCACAGGCCAGAACGCTATATTCCAGGGAGCAGGACCTCCAGGGTGCCCTTTCTCTCCCCACGGGAAGGACAGTGTTTGCAATGGAAGCCACTTCAAAGGTCTGGAAACAGACCAAACCCAGCACCGATGGTTAATAAAAACCCTACGATAGCGCCATTAAGACTCAGGTTATTTGTAGTCACCGAGCCAAACTGATCTCCCCTCACAGGCTTGGGCCCTCCACCTGCTGAATGCTGTGCTGTCCGTGAGGTAGGAATTCCCTTTCACATTATTTTTTCACATTTATAACAATTTGATTTAACAAGTACTTAGAGTCAGAATTTACTGTGTAAAGTTGTTGCAGAAACCATGGCAAATTCTCAGGTTTTCATTTATATGACATAGTCTGCAAAGAAAGATACTAGAAATAAAAACTATTTTCAGAAAAGCTTTTAAAAATTTTTAGGCAATTCGAAGTAAACATGAACGTTTTTCCTTCAGGGAAAGTTAGAAGGATTCTCCATTTAAAGTAGGTTTAATAAAATATGGGAAATGTGAGTTGTTTATTAAATTATTGCACATATATTTTGCCTTCATGTAATACATGTTAGCAAATCCTAGTTTCTTCTAGACCTCTCATACTTATTAAGTTAAAACATTCTGCTCTTTCCCTTCTACAGTGAAAAATCCCAGTACATACAAACACTAAAACTGTGGTGTACCTCATCCATTAGCATATATCTCAGTATCTTATTAAAGAGAATCATATCTGACATGTAACACTGAAATCCCCATAAACTACACAAAGGAACACAGTGTTGCCTACGTGTGCACGTCCTATCTTGTAATGTAAGTTTTTATCTCTCAGTAAAGACAGTTACACCACTCATCACGGTATCAAGATAAAATACTAAGTTTTAATTTCAGAATTAAGTGCTGTATCTCATTTTTGCTGTCCTTTGTTGTGTCTCTTACAGAGGACTAAAATATAGATTTGGACATGTTATTACAAAGAAATAATGCAAGTAAAATGAAAATTAGCTCAAAAGAATTTTAAATCTAAATGCATTCTTCCTAAAGTTTGTAGGGTTTGGAAATTTGGACCCAAATTCTATCTCTGACATTTGTTATTATGTGATTTTAGAGAAGTGGCTTCTCTTCTTAGTACCTTATTCTTTTCTAAGATCTGAGTGATACAGTATCACTATTGCTAAAATCATTGTGAGGCTTGAATGTGACAAAACATGAGAAACATTAAAAATAGATCCTTGATTTTAAAAAGCATCAAAATTAGGTTAATTTTATTGTTATAAAATAGAAGAATAACTACCACAGACTCATTCTTAACACCACTGGTTAAATTAATTTGTAAGAATCAATTTGTAGAGAAAATGCATCACTCTGTACTCACAAGTGATTTGTTTTATATAATTCTAAAATTACCAGAAGTACTTAGCATCTCCTGTTAAACAGAGATGGCAACCTTTGTTGCCAAAAGTTAAAAAGAATAATTTCAATCACTTTAACTATTGAACTTTGAAAGTAACTAAAGGATGAGATATAAATTGCAAAATTCAAAAAAAAAACAGTAAAATCATGAAATAATTTTGCTATGCTTCTTTTTTAAACGTCAAAAGCATCAGTACCATGTTTATTTCAACAAGTAGCATGCCTGAGTCTAATGAACCAGTGTGGTATCTTTAAAAGATTTCAATCCCTGCTAGACGGATTTTTCTACATCCATGGCACTGGTGCAATCCTGCCATCTAGTGGACATGCTGTAAAACTTCAGAGACAATTTTTGAAAATACACAAAGTAAAAAACGAAATCACTTTTTGGGTTTTGACATTTTAAATTCTAAATCTTGAAAGTAAACCTACAATGAACGCTGACTTTGTGATGTTACAAGCAAAAGTATTTAAGTTAAATGTAATAATAAAATTTCTGAGGTATAAAAGAATTTGTAGTAAGTCCAATTTGGGGCAATTTGAATATACAGTGTAAAACCACTAATACAAATACTCCACTATAAAGAAACAATGGAAATTTTCTCAAAAAGAATGTTTTGTAATACCAAGTTACCTAAATTTTCAATGTTGTAATACTTGAAAAAATCTTTTAAAATATTTTCTCATACATAGACAAAAATATCAATTGTAATTATGACTCAGCATTTTCAATGTACAAAAGAATAATTTACAGGAAGATGAAATACTGCACAACCCCTTTCTACAGGTAGAGATTTAAACACACACAAGCCCTTTTCAGGTACTAAACAAAGGAGCGAGAAGCTCATGATCACGTGTCACTCTGTGTTTCCAAAGTTGCCCAAGACTAACAAATGGTAAAGTCAGAAAAAAGGCTCAAACTCATTGCTGGAACTCACTGTTACCCTAGTTTATTACTAGATGTGGGTGGCCTAACATGTTCCTTTGAAACCTAATTATCTAAAATACATGGTTTATGACTGATTCATTTTTCAGTATTTTTCCCACATGTCCATCGATGAGTAGGTAGGTACAGGTAAGGAGCACTGTTAAATAAGCATTAAATATTCTGCTGAAAAACGATTCCTAAAGGACGCTCCTCCTAATGTTTGTGAGATCTCAGGGCTTGGGACTGCTGCCCACTCCACATTTCTTCCCACTGCCAGCTCCAGTGCACCACGTAGAGGAGCTTCAAATACGTCTCTCTGGGACACACTTGCCACGGTTAACTCAGCCCACGGCCCACTGCATCCCCACAGGAATCTGCTATCTGCGTTCACACTTCAGACAGGTATTCACCATGGCCCCACATTCTGTGCTCGGTGTCACTCTGGATATTAGGCCACTAGGGGCCGGGGACAGCAGGACAGAGAACAGGGACCGTGGAGGTGCTACAGGTGGTCCTGGCAGAAGAGTGCTTCACAGAAGGACATTTTTCAGAGTGGTTTACAGGGTGAACAGATGATGTGAAGTGATGGTGTCCGAGGGTACCATCACCATTTCTCTTATCTTGGCACCCCACAGGCTTGTCCTAAAGTGGAGAACCCAGAAGACAGGGACTGAGGTAGCCCTGCTGTGCCTTTATCTGTCCTGTGGCCTAGAAATCTCAAGTGATAAATTTGCTTCTCTGATTTGGGACATCAATTGAAGACACCACCTTCCTCTTCAAGAAACAGGTATTCTTCAGTCTACATTCCTTTTGCAAGAGACCTGAGCATACTAGGTACACAATATGATCTCATTATTTCAAAATATGTAAAGACTTACCATACTGTTCATTTTTGAGGAAGAGGAACTTGTTCTTTGCTTTCTTAAACTATTCACTTCTCCGTTTCCGTCTTTTGGCTTCAAAATCGTTCTGCTACTCCCTGCGGTTCCTTCTGATGAGGATCTCAGTCGCCTCTCTATAAATCTTCCTTCACGATACGGACTGAAGCTGCTGGCAAGAACTATTAAAAAATTAAAATTAATAGAAATAGTTATGGGGAGTTCTTAGAAATGCCCCATTCAAGGATAATAGAAAAAAAACTCAACGTCATTACAGTGACAGGAAGTTCTGTCTGCTTCGTTATGTAATCTCTTTGAAGCCAAAAACTTATGAAGTCTTCTTTGGCTTTTG